>JBBYHK010483864.1:0-17275 GCA_038382065.1 Adansonia grandidieri | reverse complement strand
GGGTTCGGGCTATTTCGGGTTCGGGCCATTTGGGTTCGGGTTTTTTCGGGTTCGGGCTGTTGACTTTTTGGTCAAATCGGGTTCAGTTCGGGTTCGGGCTCGAGTTTTTTCGGGCGGGTTTTCGGGTTCGGGTTTATTTTGCTACCTCTGCTATCTATTAGGGAGTCTGCACACACATGTTGGATTTCACTGCCTGACGTAGAATGGATTTTTTTTTGTTGCTTCTTAGTTTTTTTTTTTTTTTTTAAATAATATATTTTAAAAAAGTTGGACCACTTGGGAATTCACGGGTCGATTGGTGTTATATCATATTTTAATTATTTTTATATATTGTTTGTATCATATAATCATGTTATGTTTAAAATTATTAAGCTTAACTGATACTATTCAAATAATTTTTAATTTTATATTATGCATCTTCATGTTCTTTTTACTTCTTTGCTTCATAATCATATTCAAGATATTATATATTTATATGAATTTTAGCATGTTAATAATTTGTTTTATATGAATTTTAATATTTTTTTCTATTCCTATCATGTTCATCTTACTATTTTTGTTCTATTTAATTATTTTTTATTTTATATTCGTGTCATATAATAATGTTATTTTGAAATTGTTAGGTCTACTTGACACGATTTAAATAACTCCCACATTTGCATCACATGTTATGTTCGTGTTTATGTCACTTTTTTATATTATAAATGTATTTATATATAAGATTAAATATTTTTAAGATAAATTATTTACAAAAAAAATTACACTAACAACAGCACAAATAAAAAATTATAAAAATATTATGAATTAATTAATGACAAATTATCAATACTGTTATTATATTTGTTAAAATTAATTTTATAAGCTTACATTCTAATCTATACCTATCTATTACGGAGTTTGCCCGTGTGCATTGGATTTCTTTGCTTAAAACGTCTATTTTTTTTTTGTTTTTTATTTGGATTTTAATCTTAATTTTTTTTGTTATTTTTAAATAATGTATTTCAAAGTGTTTGGTCTATTCGATTTACTATTCATACCCTAAACACTTGAAAAAAAAAATTTAGTTTATTAATTATTTTCAATCTTTATTTTATTTTTTATTTTTAGATGATATATTTAAAGAGGTTGATTCCTATGGTAACTTATGCGTCAATTTAGATTCTGCACCTAGTTCGCTTGGAAAAAATAAATTTATTTTATTAATTATTTTTAGCTTTATTTAAATTTTTTATTTTTTATTTTTAAATAATGTATTTTAAAAGAGTTGATCTGTAAGTTGATTAGTGAATCGATTTAAGATATGTATCTGACAACAATAGAAAAAGTTAAAAAGTCTATTAATTAATCATTGTAATATAATTTTTGAATGATATAATTAAAGGAATTGGTCCTCATTGTGATTTACAAGTCAAGTCAGGATACGTACCCACCCGCTTGAGAAAATGGTTGAAAATATTTTATTTTGTTAATTATTTTTATTTTATTTTAGATGATGTATTTAAAAGAATTGTTTCAATCCAACCCAGATCGCTTATAAAAATACAAAGAAGAAATTTATTTCATTGATTATTTAAATTTTAATTTTAAATGACTTATTAATGAGGTTGATCTACTCGTTAACATGCAAGTTAAATTAGGATTCAGTCAAGAAAAAAGTTTAAAAAATATTTTTATTTTATTTTTAAATGTTATATTTAAAAAAGATTGATTATTTTGTCGAATGCACATCCAATTTTAAATGTAAAATTTGAAAAAAATAACTATCACTTATAAAATTTAATTAAAATTAATTTTTTATTGATAATTAAATAAAACTTATAAAAATTTAAAATCTCTTGTCAAATTAAGGCTTAATTCAAGTATTATATATTAAGCAATTCCCTCAACTTGAATAAATGGCCTCAAATTGGGGGATTGTTTCTCTTAGGGTTGTCATGTAGCAACCCTATTTTTTATGTCAATAAATTTTTTATGACATATTAGCAATTTATTTTATATAAATTTTGATACATTTGTGTATTTATCTTATATTCATTTTTCTATATTGTGTCGTCTAATTTAATTATTTTTGCATGTTACATGCATATCATATATTCATGTTCTGTTATAATTGTCAAGTCTAATGATATTATCCAAATAATTTCTAATTTTATGCCATATATTGTCATGTTCGTATTAATTTTTCGTGTCATAATGACATTCAAGGTGTTGATGGATCGAGGAAATATCAACTAGCCTATGCAGCACAAATATTTGTAAGAGAAAAGGGATTAGAAGGACATCGGAGTTGATACTCCGAGACGTACTCTAATGCTTAAGTCAATAAGGATTTTAGAGAGTGAGAGGCAAGGCAAGTACACAATAAGAAGTGAACTTAGGGTTTTTGATAGAATACTCTACCTTATATATTTTACCTACGTGACTTAAGACCAATCTACCCTTAGATGGATTATTTGGTGTGGTAATTAATCTAGGCTTACGACAGGCGTAAGCCCTCACATATGAGTATAAAACAAGGTATTGTATTTACGTAAATTTTAGCATGTTAATAATTTTCTTATGTGGATTTTGACACATTCATCTATTCATATCATGTTTATGTTATGTCTTGTTTTAATTATTTTTTTCATTTGTTTGTGTTTTATAATCATGTTATGTTCAAATTATCAATCTAATTGGCACTATTCCAATAAGTCCAATTTGTAACACATATCGTTGTTTTCGTATTCTTATTACTTTTTCATGTTATAATCATAATCGAGGTATTATATATTTGTATAAATTTTAATATGTTAATAATTCATTTTGTGTAAACTTTTACCTATGTATATTATAATATATTAAGATACAGGAAAATTAAATAATTTTTAAAAGAATTATTTATAAAAAAATTTACTCTCATCACAAGATAGATATAAAAAATATTATAAAAAATTTAAAATAAATTATTAATACTATATTATTATATTTTTAAAATTAATTTTTAAAAAATGTTCAAACAAAACATCTTGGATGACCTTATTGCTTTAGGCTCACACATCCTATTTCGCTCTCATAGTCAGTCAAGATCTAGATGTCCCACTTTATTCAATTGTTGGATTTTTCTCTTCAGAGCCTTGAATTCTTCGTTGAATGACTTGTACACCCTATATGGTATTTGCAAGCAGTGGTGTCATGACCTTCTAGGTAGGTTGGCTCTAGAGGTTCAGAGTAGATTGGTGCAATCAGTTGATTCTGGATAAGCTGGAGAAATAATTCGGTGTATGATTTTGGGATTAATTTTAGGGGGTTCTGTCCTGACTACCCTGTTATCTTTTCTAAGCACTCCTTAACCCTTTTGGCTAATAGGTAGGTCCAATTACGGTCATAGGAACTGAATTATGTGTTGGAAGAGATATCGATAGGTAAAAACTCTAGTAAGGATACTTTGCCCCCTGTAAGGTTTTGTTTGGGCCATTTCAGTCCATGAGATGATTTTAATGAATTTTTATAATATTTTTCAAAAATTTTATGAAATTTCCTTTTCAAAAAGGTACCTTTTGTAATTTAACGATTTCTAATGAGTCTGAGGCGATTTTTCAAAGCTTTTACACCTTTTCCCCTTGGATGTGCTATCAGTCCTAACTTCAAAAATTATTTCCACTTGAAAAGCAGTTTTTTTTAAAGATTTTTGAAATATTTTTATGTTAAACCTTATCGAATAACCTTTTTAATGGTACCCCACTCAACCCTTGGAACCTCTAAATTTGCCTAAAATAAATTCGAAAAGGCAACAGCACGATGTTATCCCTTGTGTTGGACTTAGGAAAATTAGACTAATTTTTTGAATGCTTTCTTGAGGCATTCAGATGTCTCGAAATATATCTGATCAATTCCCCTTGAAGTCACAATTCACAAAGTGGGTTCCATGAGACTTGGATCAATTAAAAAACCTAAAACTTTAGGGAGTTAGTTTCAAACCATGGTCACACGGCCACACCAAAACAATTGAACTGACAGAAGCCTCGACTTAGTCTAAGAGCGATAAGGACCAATTTCTCAAAATTTATAGACGATATTCTCCTAGAATCTTATTTGTGGACACCCCATTTTGTTCGAGAACAAGATGCTTGCTTGTTTGGTACAAAAATCTGATTTAAAAAAAAAATCCAAAGTTAAATCTGTGTTACCTCTAATAAATGGAGAATAATATGGATTTGATGTTTCACTAGATTGGTCCTCCAATCTTGGAGATAAATCACGCTTTCTATGGTTAAAGAAGGTTAAAAATTTTGGTTTTTAAAATAAAATAGCCATTTTACTTGTTTTAAAGAGTTTATGCCTTGCTCTTGAGTTTAATACCCTTGTTTATGACATGGTCAACGGTTGTTTCATTATCTTAAAAAATTTCTCTCTCCTGAACTTTCGTGAGCCTTTTAATCAAAACTTTCTTTTTCATACCTCAAGTGACCATTAAGTCCAAATACATCTTAAAATTTTCATTCCAATTATTCCTTAATAATCAAAGACAATCACGAGATACATTTCAATCATCCTTTCTTTTTACGCTTTCCTATGTTTATTTTTATGCAATGTCATTATATTTTTTTTTCATCTTTCTAACACGTTTTCCTTTTGTGGTGTCCATTGTGCATTCATATTTTCAAATCGTTTTCTTAAAAATTAAAAGGCAATGTTCTGTGTTAGTATCTCTCTAATGTTTGACACGGAATATCCAATTTTCAAAATTAAATTTGAAGATCATTTTCACCAAAAATCCCTATGTTCCCTATATCTTCATGAGCATACACAATTTAAAATTTTTCTTCAAAACTTAGGTTTACAATTTTTAAACAAAATTCATTCATTAAAAGGGGGTTATATAAAAATAATGACTAGTCAAAACCAAAGAAGCTAAAATGAACGCAATACATGACTAACGGGTATTAATTTTGGATGTTGTGAGGTGTTAATCCTTTTGAAATCTATTTTTCAAGTTTCATAACTCGGAATGTTGTTTTCAATAGGCATCCGGTCATGCCTAGTCCCAAATGACGGTGGCGACTCCAAGTTTTTGGCTACTTTGTGGTAGCCATATAAGACCAATTGGACGAGCAATTTGTCTGATGGTTTTTTCCTTCTATATCATCCATCACGCCTAATCAGATCTCGATCAAGGAATAACCCAAGGGTAATTCCCGACCATTCCTTTTAAGTCATATGTATCATCATTTGAGTGGGTGTTGTGCCAAGGTAAGGGCACGTCATGACACTATCTACAGTAATTTGACATGTATTAGGATTGTGCCAAAAACATCCACCTTCCATGTTAGTATCTCTCCATTGCTTGACATGGAATAATTGATTTTTTAAAATTAAATTCGGAGATAATTTTCATTAAAAATCCCTATGCTCCCTATATCTCTGAGGCACATACATGATTTAAATTTTTCTTTAAAACCTGGGTTTGCAATTTTTATACAAAATTCATATATTAAAAGGGGATTGTATCAAAATAATGACAAGTCAAAACTTAGGAAACCAAAACCGATGTAAGACATAGCTAATAGATACAGATTTTGGGCATTATTGGGGTGCTAATCCTACACGCTTATAACAAACTCCCAAACCTAGCTGATGAACCCATGGACCTTATAGACCTTGAAATCAATATTTTGAGTTTATAACTCAGAATATCATTTTCAATAGGCATTCGATCATGGCTAAGCCCAAAATGATCGATGGCGACTCCAAGTTTTTGGTCACTTCGTAGTGGCCATCTAAGACTAGTTGAAGGAGCGATTCGTTCAACAGTCTTTCCCCTTACTATCATCTTATCATGTCAGATTCAAATCCTGATTAAGGGATAAGTCCAAGGTAATTCTTGATATTTCTTTTAAGTCACGCGTATCACCATCTAAGCGATTTGGGCAGGTGTTATGCCTAGTAAAGGCACATTGTGATAGTGGAGGATGACTAAATAACATTAAAATGCTTGATAGAAAAGTCCTTAAGTAATGGAAAATGACTAAATGACATCAAAGTTCATAAAATTGCATAAAAGTCCCTAGATCATGGAAAATGACCTAAATGACATTAAAGTTCATGAAATGACATAAAAGTTCCAAAATCATTGAAAATGACTAAATGACATCAAAGTTCATGAAATTGCACCAAAGTCCCTAACTCATGGAAAATAACGTAAATGACATTAGAATGACATAAAAAGACTAAGTCATGGAAAATTAAAGAGAAATGCATGGAAGTTACAAAATGGCATTTAATATGCATGGAATCATTATGGAAAAATTGCAAAATGGTATTTACAAGTTTCTAACACTCCTAAATATGTATAAAAACATCATTTTTCACCAATAATTATACCAACATGATATCATACATGATTTTGCTTTCAAAACACCATACTAACATGAACATTCATGGATTTACAAATATGTACGATAATGTCATCATAATCACAATATATTAGTGGAAAATGCATTGAAATGTATATCATGACAATAACGCATGTAGATACCATAAAATGCATTTATCATACTTATCATGAAACATAAACAACATAAGACTAAAGTCATAACCAAAATATGGAAGAACACACGATGAAAATTACATGAAACCAAAAAATCAACATAAAACATTTGGAAAACAAAATTTCTTCATAGAAACATGGATTTTATGGAACATTTAACAAATAACACCAAAGAACAACAAAAAATAGTAATTTGAGGTCATAGCTCAAGATTTGATCACAACCTTGTTCTTACACCTTAGCATAATTCATCTTTCAAGCATAGCTCAGGATTATCAAGCTCTCATAAAGGAGAAAAAATGTAAAACCAGAGTAGAAGACGAAAAAAATCACCTTATGTAGAAACTTGAAGCTATCACTCTTTTTTTCTCTCTCTTTTTTTTTTTTCTTTTTTGTCATCTTTGTTTTTTGCTCTTTGGTTTTTCTTAGCTTAAGAGCTGAAGGGATCCCCCTAATGAATACCCCCAAGGTGTTTTTTAACCCCCTTTATGGCTAATCATCTTATCCCTATTCATGTTCACCATATTTTGACAATTCAACTAAGCTTATTTGCAAGCAATCTCTCTATAAAGCCTAGGTGGTCTTAGCAAGGGTTAAAACCCTTATAAATGGAGCATGTTGTTAGCTGAGTTTGGTGGACAATCTCAGCTACATGGAGAACCATACTCCAAATGGCCATATCTTGACTTCATGCAAGAAAGATGTTTTAAATTTAACTCAAAATAACTATCCATTGAAATTCAGTTGAACTAGATTCAAAATAGTTAGAAACAACCAAAGTAGATGCCGTTTACTTCTCATGCATGATTTGAGCATTAAACTCATTTAACCTAAGCTTATTTAAGCTTTAATGGCTTAATCCATGTGAATGGTTCTCATGCCTATGTTTCAATGTAATGTTTGTGAAAGACCTCTTGTATAGTTATAAAGTGATCTCAGGCCATTAGAAATGTGAAATGTAGGAAAACTTAGGTGAAAAAGCTTATTCATGGTAAAAATTTTCATCTAGTATCAATATATTGGTGTTTATATTAATACAGGTGCTTTCCCAAAACCAAAAACCTGAAAACTCAACATTGTATCGATATAATGTGCATTATATCGAAACAACATGATCTTGTATCAGTGCATATGCATATTCCAAGCTTGGAACGACCAAAACACAATGATGTATCAATACATTAATGAACTGTATCGAGACATCATTGTGAAATTCATGAAAATGACATTTTTTTCACATTTTTTTCAGTATGGTCTTTAGGCATTTTAAACTTTTATCCCCTTTTTTATTTTTATTACTTTATTTTATCACTTTCCAATTAAGTTCCAAGATGTCAGAAATAGGTTGGGGACAAGAGATTTGTGTGTCTCACTTGGTTCTCGGATTAAGCTTCACTGGCTTAGAATGGGCCTGGACAAAATTAGGTGTCTATAACATATTGACTTGCAGATCAATTTTTAATCAGTATTCGACCTGCTTAGAAAAAAATTAAAAATTAAAAATATTTATTAATTGTTTTTATATATTTTTAAATGATATATTTAAATAATTTGATCTTCACATTGACTTGCAGGCTGAAAAATCTGTTCCCAATTTGCTTGAGAAAAAATTATTTAATAAAATAAACAATTTCCATGTAATTATATTAATATAGTTGCAATTTTTTATTTTATATATTTAAAAATAAACTATATTAATATTAATATAGTTACAATTTAAAAATATAATTTAAATAAACAATTATAATTTAATAAAATTTAATTTAAAATTAATTCTTATAATTAAAGTTTTATAAAAAAAAAAAATAGGAGACCCCAGCATAGGGCGGTTTATTTATAGTAGACTATTAAACCAATCCCTTCAATTTGAAGGGATTCCTTTGAGGTTGTCATGCGGTAATTTTTTTTTAGTTTGAGTTTTTTAATATTTTATGTAATTTTTTATTTTATATATTTAAATCATGTTTGTGTTATTTTTTATATCATTGACAAATTCAAGCGATTATATATTATATAAACTTTGATATGTGAATAATTCATTTCAAGTAGATTTTAACACATTTTTGTTTTTGTATAATGTTCATTTTTTTATATTGCATTTGTATCATATTATCATTTTGTATTCGAAATTATCAAGTCTAGTTGACTATATTCGGAAACCTCCTAATTTTGTATCACGTGCCATCGTGTTCATATTACTTTTTCATATAATAATCATAATCAAGGTATTATATATTTATATAAATTTTGATTCATTAATAATTTATTTTATGGGACTTAATACGTTTGCCTATTTGTGTTGTGTTTTCATTATTTTTCATTTGTTTTGTTCATGTCATATTATCATGTTACATTTGAAATTGTTAAGTCTAATTAGTACTATTTAAATAACTACAAATTTTGTGTCACATATGTTATTGTATTCGTGTTACTTTTTCATGTTATAATCGTTTTCAAAGTATTATCTATTTGAATAAATTTTGATAAATTAATAATTTATTTTATATCACGTTTGTCTATTTATATCGTGTTATATGATGACATTTATATTAACAATATTTTAAGGTATAAAATTTAAAAAACTTCTACTCTCACAACAGCATACTAATAAAAAATTATCAAGTAACTAACAATAAATTCTTCTTCTTCTTCTTCTTCTTCTTCTTCTTCTTCTTTAAATTTATTCTTTTTTATAAATGCTAAGACAAAACATTTAGGCAATGCGAGGTTAACATTCTAATATATGTATATATATGATGGATCTATGCTCATTATAATAAAATTAGTTTAATCTTATACATTTATAATTTTTGATATGATTTATATTTGTTTAATCCAACAATCGTGTTTCATATTTTATTTATATAGATAAATAGATCATGCACATCACATTTTGAGTAAATTAAAATTTTTTATCTATTTATTTGATATAAAACTTTTAATTGTTAAATATGTATAAAAAAGACAGTATTCATAATCGATGTGATATACATATTAGATCGGTTTAAAACTTTATATATAAGATAGAATGCGATTATATTACAAAATCTAATGATTAGTTTATTAAAATATTTAAAAAATTAAAAATACAAAGTTATAAAATATGTAAAATTAATTAATTTATGCTAGCATAAATTGTTCTTGAACATATATATATATGTATGTATTTATTTATAGGAGAAGCGATCCAATTATACTTGTATGTAAAACTAAATTAGTTTAATACGTTTTCTTAACATATTATACAATTTATATTGGTTTAATCTAGCCATCATATTTTATTTTTTATTTACATAAATCATATATTTTGAGCTTCGAATAAATTAAAAACGTCTATCTATTTATTTATCATAAAAAATTCAAGTGTTTAAATATATATTAGAAAAGATAGTATTTTTTATTGATATGATAAAAAGATCTGATCAATTTAAAATTTTATGTACACAAGTATAAATATATTGCTAAAATCCACTTATCGATTCACTAAATATATAATAAAACTAATTAATTTTACATTAGATAAGTGGATTTCTCATATATATATATATATATATTATACACGCACACATAAATTCAACTTTTCTTATCATAACAAGATTGAAGGTAGACCTGCTAATATATTTTTCCTTAATCTTATTATTATGTTCATTAGTTTTTGTTGTTCATTTATTAATTTCGAAGCCTAAATTGTTTTTTTTTTTTTTTTTGCGTTGAGATATATCAAAAACAAAGTTGTCTATACATCTAATGACATGACATCTAATTACTCATGAACTCTAACTTTACTATTGCAAAATTTAATCAAATTAAAAGTTATCTAAAAATTTATTATCCAAAAACTTTTATCATAATGCCAGTAACTCAATATAAATTTAAACTCTTTTCTAATCTATAACTAAACTTATTATTAGAATTAATAATAAGTGGAAATTAATTTAAAATGATAATTTAAAAATATAATAAAATAACAATTAATTACTCATGTACTCTAATTTTATTTATTGTGTATATATATATATATATAAATATATTTTACATTGAGATGATATTGAATCTATATATATATATATATATATATATATATGACATGATACTTAATTATTCATAGACTCTAACTTTAAATTTAAGTGTTATCTAAACACTATTATAACAAAAAATTCTATCATAATGACAACAACTCAATACAACTAAGCTCTTTTTTAATATATAGAACTTATTATTAAAATTCAAAATTATAATAAATAAAAATTAATTTAGAATTATAACATAAAAATATAATAAAAAATGATAATTTAATTACTCACCTACTTTGACTTTATTTTTGTTGAATTTAATTTCTTAAGAGTTATTTAAAAAATTATAGATAAAAAAATTATGTCGTAATCACAGCAGTTCAATATAATTAAAACTATATCAATTTTAAAACTAATCAAATTGTTAAAAAACCAGCATTACAATAAAAATTTAATTGAAAATGATAATTCAAAAATATAATCAGAGAAGATATTTGTTTTGGTCAAAATATTCTCTACTTCTGTGCTATTATATATTTTTCATAAACTGGTAGTATTTTTTAAATATATGTTAATTATAAAATATATTTGAAACTATTAACAATGTTAATATAAAAAAATTTTGTTATTTTAATAATCTTATGAATCTTATAATCTTATAAAATATATTTAAAGTAGTCCAATGGATTTTCCAGCTGGGATAATTTGGTAATAAATATCAAATTCAGGTTCAATTGTTTGGGTAATTTTACAATAAAAATCAAATTAAAGGCTAATTCAATTGAGAGTAGTTTTGTAATAAAATCCAAATTGAAGGATGATACTACCTCATAGATAATTTTGTTTATAGAAATTGAGGGATGCAAGAATACACCATTAATTCACGCATTTATGTTGTGTTCTATATTATTTTTTATGTTATAATCATATACAAAGTATTATATATAAATTTTAACATATTAATAATTCGTATCATCTAAATTTTGATATCCTTCAATATTCATGTCATATTAATATTTTCTTGTGTTGCATAGTATTTCTTTTTATTTGTTCCTGACATGTTAGTTTTATTTTTCATGTTGCATTGCTTATTTGTGTTATTTCTCATGTGGTATTCGAAATTACCAAGTTTAATCATATACAAAGTATTATATATAAATTCACGCATAATTCACGTATTTATACAAAGTATAATTCACGCATTTATGTTGTGTTCTATATTATTTTTTATGTTATAATCATATACAAAGTATTATATATAAATTTTAACATATTAATAATTCGTATCATCTAAATTTTGATATCCTTCAATATTCATGTCATATTAATATTTTCTTGTGTTGCATAGTATTTCTTTTTATTTGTTCCTGACATGTTAGTTTTATTTTTCATGTTGCATTGCTTATTTGTGTTATTTCTCATGTGGTATTCGAAATTACCAAGTTTAATCAAAATTATTCAAATAATTTTAATTTTTTTTATGATCATTTTATATAAATTTTAATACGCTTATATAGCCATGCTATGGTCATCTTTTTTTTTCATGTCATGTTGTTTTATAGTTATTTTTTTAAGTTACATTCAAGTGTGACACTGTTTAAATAACTCTGAATTTTGTATCACGAGTTATATAATGATTAACTTCTTTTTTTTTTAAATAAGATCATATTATTGATTAGAAAATTGTTGTATTAATAAATTATTGATTAAAATTTAAATAATGATTAATAATAATAAAAGATTGGTTGATGTTAGTAATTTTTTTTAACTTTGGTTGTTGAATTTTTATGATCACTAATCGTTTAAACAACTATGCTAAATAATATTATGAGATAAATGGCTTCACCATAAACGTGATTCTTTATTTTTTATTTTTAAAAATAATATTATATTGATTATTTCGTTTTAAAGCATTTCAATAAAAATTATTGTATTGATAAATTATCGATAAAAATTAAAATATAAAATAAGTCGATATAAATAATTTTTTTAAACTTTCGGTATTATTATAAGTTACAAGTTATTAGATGAATTGTTAAATTGGTATTTCATTTTTTATTTTAATACAATATATATTATGGATATCAATATAATCTAAATAAATTAAATTTTTATATCTATTTTTTTACATATAATAAATTAAATTCATATATTCATGTTATTTTATATCTATACCTTAGTTATTATCAAGTGGACAATAAAAGAAGCAACGTAAGAATTCCAACACTCGTAAATTTTAATTCAACCCCCAGTGAGAACTGAGAACTCACTAGTGTAAAAGGTTTCCCCATTCTTAGCTTTTGACTCCAGATATTCCTGCAATATGTAAATAGAGTTACAGCCAGAGTCAGTTTTCTTTGTGAAATGTAATGTGATTAGAGTGTAATTTTTGTTAAGGTATTCGTATTCGACACTCGATCGATACTCAGAGATATGCATTTGAGAGTATAATTTTATATAAGATATATCCGTATATAACTCTTTAGATAACTTAGTAATAAATGATATACAAGTTAGAATGACTCGGAAAGAATTCAAAGTCTTCCTAGGCTAACTAAACAAATAAAGTTCAGGTGTCAGCAGGCTCCTTGGAAAAGGAAAATACAAGAAAGATGCACAAAGGAACAACTATGAAGGCAGCAATCTTTAACAGCTCCTCGACATCCTTTGAGATCACTCCAATCCTTGACCAATCCCCACTATACCTGAAACATCACAAACAATTTTTGTTGCATTTGCATGTATAAAACTAAGATTGACATGACAAACATCAAGAGAAAAACTTGAATATTAAAATCTATGTTATTTGGAGTTTTTTTTTTAAATATTTGAGTCGAACACATATGTGTTAGATTCATATTTCAACATAAAGATAAATATGATCTTTTAAATAATTAAAAATTTTTTAAAAATTGAGTTTGCTCGTTTTAAATTTATATTCATACATAACACTCACATGAATCTAAATAAAATATATCAAGCTTATTGAAATAGTTAAAGGCAAAGAGAACAAAAAAAATTTTAACCTTGCAGTCTTACCCAGCATCAATAAATCCAAGTCCAAATAAAGCAACCACAGACTTTGCAAGAATTGTGTTGGAAACCCTGATGAGTGGAAACTTGGGTTGCTGCTTCTGCTTTCTTGAACTTTCACCAACAACAACATCTTTCCTTTCACTCATTTTGCTAAAAAATCTTCTTCTGCCATTTCTGCTCACAGGAAGATAAGAACAGTGAATGCCTTTGAAGATAAAGCTTTTGTGTAGGATCAGCATCTTCCTCTAATCACAGATCTATTATCCATTATGGCCGGCGAGAAAAGACATCACCCTTATCCACAAAAGACTTCTTTCCTAAGGTCATACATGTAATTTCTCAATGCTGGGTGAAATTTTTTTTTCATTTTAATTTTTTTCTGAAGAAATAATACATAAAAGAATATGAGCATTCTTTTCTATTAAAAAAAAAGTGGGTAATTTTTGAAGTAAAACGTGAGTATTTTTTTAAATAGATAATTCATTATTATTTAAGGAAAAAGATACAAACATCTTTAAATTTAGTTACTTTGGTCAATTCAAAGAATGGTAACACTAATTCAATTAGAGTTTTATAGTAGTATTAGATCAGGGTACATCCACAAAGTGAATGGAAAAAATAAGTGAAAAAATTAATTAACTATCTTTAATTTTTTTAAATAAAAAAAATAAGTCAATTGTTTTGTTTACTTTTTTTAAATATTAAATTACTTATATAAACCTATAATATATTGTATAGGATTTATAAATGTTTTTTTTATTTTTCAGCTAAGCTAGTGTTTTCGATTTAGTGATATCAAACTCCGTCAAAAAAATTATATATAGTATAGATAATCAAAAGATAGATACTATATTTTCAATCTTTTAAAAAAATTAACTGATTAAAATATTTTATCATTTTTTTAATACTTCAAATGATTATAAAATTTAAAAATTTGTAATATTAAAGTTTTTAAAATAGTTTTTAATTATTTTTTACTCAAATGAATATTTATAAGTTCAGGAAAAAGTATATAATAAAAATATTTATTAAGTGAATGTGACCAAAATTAATAAATTTAACCCAACTCAATTCAATTTTAATATTTTTGTTATCTACAATTTAAAATAATAAAAAATGAAAATTAAATTAGTAATTGGCTAGTAACACAATTGCTCCATTAGTAGAGTACCAAACTTTTAATTATAGTAACCAATGATAAAACCCTGGTAATCTCTAACATCAGAAAAATTAATAATTTAGAGCACCCAATTCAAGATAAACATATAATATAATCAATTTAATTTTTTTTGCAAATAAAAAAATTTAAAAATTAGAAGTAATAATAATCAAAATATAAATTCTGACATGAATTTTTTTCATCTAAAAATATTAACCATAAATATTGGAT
Source organism: Adansonia grandidieri (assembly GCA_038382065.1). NCBI lineage: Eukaryota > Viridiplantae > Streptophyta > Magnoliopsida > Malvales > Malvaceae > Adansonia > Adansonia grandidieri. The sequence goes on along the minus strand of JBBYHK010483864.1, from coordinate 2,307 downwards.
TGGAATTAATCTAATAACAAACCATTATGTATTTTTCTCCACAATTGATTCTCCCGGCAGAATTTAAGCTTTTGGAGATTTAGTATAGGATGAGTGTTCATTTACAGTAATTGGGTGTTTAGTTGGCCCTAATCTTTTGCTTTTTCTCTTTCCTTTTTTCTGGTTTTTCCTCGCTTTTGTATTCGATTTTCTCTTTATTTATTTTTTGCATTCTGATTTGTTTGTATTACAGGTGAAATTTTCCTGGATTTTGGGCTTTTCTTGCATGTATGCTTTTTCCAGTTGCAAGATTCATTTGCTGGATTCATACTTCAAATTGCAAAATCAGTTGACGGGTTTTCTTGTTGAGTTTGTACCAAGATTCCAATAGACATTTTTTTATCTTGGTGCTTTTCCTGATTTCTATTTTACAACAGTTTTGTATGTTCAATTTTTGTTGGCTTCCATTGTTTCGATTAGGATAACAGCAGATTAGATATTTATATATTTTTTATAATATCCAAATCAATATAAGTATTTTAAAATATACATTCATTTATTATTCGCATGAAATATGTATATTATTATTTAAATTTGAATTAAATAATACGATTCATAAGATATCTAAATCTGCTAAATATTCAAATTGAATAAATAGTTAATCTCGGAAGCTCTCACCATGAGCATAAACTTTTGCATTTTATAAATAAACGGATAATAGATTCAATTATCCAAATCCATTATACACAAAAGTAATGCGGATTTAAATAATGAATATCCAATAATTCATATCCATATGCGTTGCAGATAGTAATTATAATATTCGAATCTACATCCACTTTGAATCCATAATATCAAGATAATTTTAAATATCTAAATCCGTACTGTCCATCACCATCCCTAATTTTACTAATTTTCTACATGCTACTCATTTTTTTTGGAACTTTTTGGAAAATGTTCTAAAAAAATTTATATTTAAATACAAAGTTTGCATGTCTCATCTTAATTCTACTTTTTCTAGAAATAAGCATTCGATCAGCTCAATTTCAAAATTTTTAAAATTAATTAAATCAAATAAACTTATAAGACCAATTAAAAAATTCTTAAAACCAAAAAAAACTGAATTAAACTTAAGTAAGCCGATTTAATCGGTTTTAAGTTTTTTTAAAAATAAATTATTTATGTTGTTATATAAAAATAATTATGTATAATATAAATGATATATCATATTATATAATTTTAAATTATTATATAAATATATTTTATTCATATTATATATAAAATATAATTAAAAATAAAATTAAAACGGTTAGTTAGTTCAGTATATTCAGTTATTAATTTTAAAAATTGACAACCAATCAAGCTAATCGAATAAATTGTTTTTCATAATCAATTAATTTCAAAATCAAATAAATCAAACTAACCAAATTTGATCGTTTTGATTGATTAAATATGTTCAAACCGATTAACACTCATTCTACTTTTTTTTTCTTAGTTTTTTTTTTTTTCCTTGCATTTGTCTGTTTTGTTTGATAGACATGTATTTTCATTTGTAGTTTATTAAAGTGACATTTAAGGTTTGAAGATGTTTTGAGTAAATTATCCATTATTTTGATGTTTTCAATTTTTGAGGTTTTTTTTTTTTTTTTCTTAATCTTTATGCTAAGCTTGTTGGCTGTTGTCTTTGTTTTTCACTCTCATTAACTATAATGATAGAACTTGGTTGAGGTTGTTTTATTTTTCATTGAGGTTTAATTTTTGTTTTCTTGCTTGAAATTTTTATTTTTTTCATTTCTTGATTTCATTGCCATTTTGTTAAATATTTGGAGTGAATTTTATAATGTTAATGATATTAATGTATTGAAATTATTATGTTCAAACAAAGAATAATTTCCATTTGATCTTTATTCTTATGCTTGAAATTTTATGAATATTTTGATTTTTTTATTCTTGAATAGTTTTGTTTAATTGACACTATTTTACCATTTTTTTTTAGAGTATTTATTTTAGAATTGAATAACATATTCGATGTTTACTTATGATTTTACACTATGTTTAGAATGGGGTAAAGGGAGAGAAAAGAAAGCAAGGAAAAAAAAAACCTTTGTCCCGTTTCGATAAAATTTTTATTAAAAAAGAGTTGAATATCTTTTATTTTCTCTTAAAATATTTAGTTTTAATTTATCTTAAAATAAAAATAATTTGTAAATTTTTTTTTTTACCATCCTCATGTTTTATATAAGTTAGGTTTTTTTTTTATTATAAAAAAGATTATAATTTGAAAAAAATTATTAGAAAATATTTTCCTTTCCTCTTACCTTTTTAACC
>JBBYHK010483853.1:0-17282 GCA_038382065.1 Adansonia grandidieri | reverse complement strand
TCATTGGACCTCCAATTCCTTGCAAAGGATCATAAGAATGGTTGGAAATAGGTGTTTGTGCAAGTTGATCTCCATCAGAGATCGTGAGAGGTCGTAATTTGTAGAGATTGTGAGAGGTCATATTTTGTAAAAACCGTGAAAGGTCATCATTTCTAAGGACCGTGAGAGGTCATAATTTGTAAAGACTATAAGAGGTCAATGGGGACCGTGAAAGGTCAATGGAGACCATAAGAGCTCAATGGGGACCATGACAGGTCAATGGCAGTGCCCAATCTCTCTTCTTGGTTGTTTGGATTTGATTTGTTGTCGACCCAAACTTACTATCTTGACGGCTATCTAGCCTGCCTTTCTGGGGGAATTGCTCTCCTCCTCTCAGGTTTCACCTAAAGCGATCACCCTATCAATCTCGGTTAAGGTGTTCGAATTTATGATTTACGATCTTAATGTCTTCTGCATTGGCATATTTTTACGCCTTTTCATAGAGTTGATATAGTTTGACTGGCTGAGCGTCTATCAAACCATACTTAGGTGTTTATGATGGACCCCGGAGATGAAGGCCTAGATAGCCCATTCATCGTTGAGATCTTTAACCTCTAGTGTAGCTCTGTTAAAACGCTTGACATATTCGCAGAGTGTTTCATCTGGGTTTTGCTTAACAGCCATTAGGCTGGCTGTTGTTCTGGCTGCCTTTCAACAACTACTGAAGTAAGCGAAGAATTGGCGAGCCAACTGATCAAAGTTTGTGATGGATCCTGGTTTCAAGGAGTACCACTAAGTGCGGGCTGGCCCTCGTAAAGTCGTTAGGAATATCCTGTATTGGACTGCGTCGGGTATGTCCCGTAGGTTATGGAATGCCCGAAAGTGATTCAAGTGATCTGTCAAGTCTGTGTTGCCATCATATGTATCTGAAGGGAGCTTGATCTTCTTAGGAACTGAAGTTTTTCGGACCGCCGAGGATAGTGGATTATGGTCAATCTCTAACCATTCCTAATCATCCTTCCTCGGCTACTTCAAAATTTTAATTTCCTGGCAGATGACTGCCACTTGTTCAGCTAATAGGGAACCTTGTCCATGGCAATCTGTGTCCTTTTGTTTTTTGTATGGGTCACATTTGGGAGTGGAGTACGAACTCCCCTAGATTTCTTGATGTTCCTGACTTGTCTGTTGATCTTTTATGCTCAGGCTACGGTTCTTGGTATTAGACCTACTAGGTAACCAATTTTGGCGACCAGATTGTATAAGTTGATTAATTTGCTATTGTTGCTATTGGATGATGGTCTGTTGGGCCACCAACTCCTTTTGATATTGTTGTTGAATGAGGGCTTGTTGGGTCGCCATCTAGCTGGCCAATGTCTAAAATTGACTCTGCAGATCGACTTGGGATGTTGATGGTGGTAAAGACATGTTTATTGTAGATGGATTTTCGAAGTCAACTGCCGATGGGTTTATGGTAGATGTATTGGGAATACTTGTTCCAGTAACAATAGCGCTAAAGGATGATGGCTCCCTTGAATATAAGTGCTTAGGTTGGTTGCGGTAGTGGTGATTGGGAGGTTAAGAGATTCTGGAAGTAGTTTGGCAGTTGAGGCTAACGATTTGGTGTGAAGGGTGTTTGAAAATATGGAAGGACATATGGGAAGTTAGGCGAGACGAGTACCATGGTCACAATCATAGAAATGAGCCCTTTAGTTATCCTAGGATTTGGTGTTGTAGGATTAGGCTGAGGTTCCATGGGCACTTGATTCGTTGTTGTCATGGCTTGAGTAATGGGAGCAGAGTCAGCTGCCTGGCTAGCCATGAGCTTTTCTTCGTATCTTGGTCAAGAGGATTGCTATCGTTGCTAAGCCGTGAAAAAGATAAGCTTCCTACAAACAGCGCCAATTGTTGATGCAACAATGGAGATGCTAAGGAGGAATCTTGCAAAATAGCAAAAGTGAGAGAGGCCTAGAGTTTTGCTCCGGGGGACACTCTGATGCTTAAGTTAGTAAAGATACTATTAACGAAGAACAAAGAGAGAATGAGAGATTTCTAATAATTCATACCTCATAAGTGTTGATGCTATTCCTTTATATAGGCTTTGATAGGAGTTTTACCTGATTTGAAATTCTGGGCGAGTAGAAGTTGCATGACTATCAAACTTTCGTAGTCTAAAGTTATCCAACTATACTTCAAGACTTATTCCTTATTGAAGTTAGATTTGGTGATAAAGTTAGTGAGGGGTTATAACACTGTTAACAAACTTTTCAGGGAAAATTAGTTATGCATTTATTACACCAACACATACATGCATTACAATTTATGGTGAAATGCAGAAGCTTCAGAATCTGATTGAAGAACACGAACACAGAGGAGGCCGAGTTTTGGTGAAACAAATGGCTCCTTCGTTGCTCTAAGCCCTTCATATTAACACTGTCCTATAAATACGTGTCTAAGTTATCTTCCCGGTATGTATAATTTGATTCTTTAGGAAGGAATTATTTTCCCTTCTATTCCTTTGATTTTTTCCCCTAATTATTTGGTTCCTTGAGTTTCTCATCTCTCACATCAATGGTGTGGAGGAAACGATAGGATATAGGAAATGCTTTTGGTTTTAGTTGGGTCCATTGAGTCTTCGGAGGGGCTTTCTTTTCGCTGGCTGAGATTGTCTCATATTATATCTAGCTTTGGTTTTTACGTTATGGTATCCATTAAACAGAAGATATTATCAAAATTTTTGTAAATGCCGAGCTTGAGGACTGAAAATCGGGGCACGAACATCTTGAATGAAAGATATGCTTGATGAAGATACTGTGCTTCTTAACTTGCACCTTCTCTTTTCTAGTAAACCATCAATAGCTTGTGCTTGGGTAAATCAAATTTGCCCTCGTAGCTGTGAAATTTCAAGTGGAGGAGCTCTCAAGACTGATTTCATGTAGTTTTTGAAGCTTGAGAAACTGAGAATCCAAATTCCATCCCCAACTTGATAATCCCAGCTATAAATTTGAAGCCAGGATGTCTAGTTTGGAACTTCAATTAGATATAGAAGGCCAGTCCTAATTGGATGAGCTAGTTTGGAACCTCAAGTACATATGAAATTGTGAGTCTGACAGAAGAAGTTTATGATTTGGGATGTAAATCCTTGCAATTTGTTGATGCATGCCGGTTGACGTGGATTGAATTTTCACATTTGACAATAAACAGGTTCCAAAAAAAAAAAAAAAAATACACGGGTATGGGAGAAGATGTTGAGAACGCGGGTCATGACATTGCTGCATACATGAACATGATAATGATTGATTACCCTTTTAATTCTTTCACGAAAACTCAGTTAATTTTTCCCCATTGTCCGGTCCTCTTTTTTCCGGGTTCAAGGTTGTTCAAAATCTTTGGAAAATGCTGTCTTGTTCAGTTGTTTTTCTAATAAACAGTATCTTTAAGCAATATTTAATGGAGTATATAATATTCCTCTGGCTTCTTGAACTTAATCGCCATGCTGGTTTATCTCTTTCTGACAGATGCATGATGCAGCTGAAAATTTTGACTATTAATTGCCTTTGGGTTTTTCTTTTTCTGTTAAAATTTTGATGGAGGCTTCTTTAAAATTGGAGGAACAGGATTTGGCTTCTTTGAAGTTTTCATTAAATAACTACTAAGAACAACATATAGAAGCGAAAATGAACTGCAAACGAAACAACTACAATGATTCTATATTCTACGGTTAAAATACAGTGGAATTCCCTTTGCTAATCATTGACTTTTTCTGATTGGTATTTTTTAAAAAAAGAGGCAGTAATATAAGGATAAAAGAAAAAATTATAGATATTGAAATTTAAACTTTATACGTGTTAAATGTCATCTTTTAAAGAAACTGTATTATTTGACTAAACTAAATTTCGATTTTTTTATTGGTACTTTATATTAATACGTTGTGATACCCTTTTCTGAAAGATGTTTTAGTAAGTTGAAGGTACCTTGGATTGAAGCTTGCGTACTTGAGAGTTCTAAATTAAGTTTTTCTGTCTTCAATTTGTAACTGGTGTTTGACAGTACTTAATGTTTTGTTGAACAGCAAACGGTAGAGAGGCATTATTTGAATCAGTATATTCTCTCCTCAGGGAGCATTAGCTAATAATGGAGACTAAACTTTCAAAGGAGTACATGGACAACATTGATAACTGACACAAGTTTTGTTTCATATTTTATACTTTCTTTTTTCATGTGTTCCTAGTTATGGATATATGGAATTACAGTTTTAAAAAAAAAAGGAAGATAACTTATGGAATTAAACTGATTTTGCTTTCCTCTAACATCTGTGTCAAGCATGTCTTGAGCAATTTTGATGTGCATACCCCTTGTCAATCACCATGGCTTTTAATATCGGGGCCCAATTTTGTCGCCATAATTCATTCTTACAGCTAGATAGAGGATAAGCTATTGGCTGGCTATTTGACATAGAGTCGGCAATTAAACATTTGCTTTGGTATCATTTGTGATATGACTTTATTTTTTTCTTTTGCCACAAACTCGATTTATTGCAGCATGTAACACCCTCGATTTGGCCCAAAAATTAAAGGCCCCTTGCAAGGCTGTGAGCATGCGACAGCCTATCATTAAAACGGAAGTATGACATAGCAATTGATTAGTTCAATCGGTTTGGTCTATTCAGATCGAGAATTGACTTAATCGATTTCACTCATATAAAAAATCAAACCGATCAACCTCAAAGGTTAGAATCAAATTAATCGAACCAACAAAAAGTTGATCAGTTTGGTCGATTTTTTTGGATAATGCTGATTATATTTTCCTGTTTTATACAATTCACATGTTATCAATGCTACCAACTAACTTCAATACAGCTAATATTATCATAAGAACTACCAATTCAAAATAGACAAATAACATATATAAAATGTAGAAAATAAAAACTAAATATTAAAAACTGCTAAATCTTATCCGAAACAAAGTATTAACACAATAAAACATAACAGAAATTAAAAAGTTCAATAATTATTGAAATTTAAACCCTTAATATTCATGCTTGAAAAAGCTAAAGACTTGAACATAAACGGAAGATGGTTTTAAGTGTCACCTAAATACAAACTTAAAAGGCCAACAAAATAAGTTTTAAGTGTCACCAAAGTACAAACTTCAACAGCCAACATGCATGGCTTGAAAATGATAGTCCAAATTTCCAACAAAAGGTAATAGCCAATATTGCCTACAACACCAACAACCAACCACCACCATAACCTACAACACCAGTAGACATGTTACAAGCATTTAACATAGTTAAAAGCACAACCACAAGCATAATCACAAGTACAAACAGAACAGTAGGCAGTGTGAGGTGGCGAGCTTACTGCAACTCCTCAAATAATCAATATATTTCCTTTTCTAATCGATGACAGGATCAAATGAAATTTTTGACAAATCTAAAAAAATATGAAAAATAAAAAAAGTAAAGCTTTGAACAGAAGTAACAAATTTGTCAAGTTTTAAAAAATAACAAAGTATTACCCAGATCAAATTTTTCAAGTTGTCCCACATCATTTTCAGGTTGAAACACATCAAGAGCAGATGATCCACATAGCCAATCTTGAGCACAAATAAGGGCTTGCACAATCATTGGAATTAAAGAATTCCTATATGTATCAAGCAAATGACCACCAGTGCTAAAGGCAGATTTAGAAGCCATTGTCGATATGAGACTCGCCAATACATCACGAGCTATATTAGAAAGAATAGGGAATCTATGGCTATTAAGTTTCCACCAAAGTAGAATATCAAAATCTTCGTCATCCTCATCCTCAGTCTATTCGCTCAAATATCTAGTCAATTCTGATTTGTTCCCTTCTTTACCTTGTTTAACCTTGTACCTCTTAAACTCATACTCAAAACTTCTTTTCTTTTGTGGTACTTCAGTGATCGATTTTGTAGCCTCACTTACTTGGCTACTCTCACCAACATTCTTAGAATTAGTTCGCAACCTTATCTTGTATTCATTAAACAAATCCTTAAGTGCTTTTTACACTTTCTTCATCATCACAAGAACTTCATCACTAGAATACATTTTCATAAAGCAATATTCTATGAAAGAAAGTTTCTTTGATGGATCAAGAACAGAAGCAACGAAGAATAACATCTTTATTTTCTCAATATTTCCCCAATACTTATCATATTTATCCTTTATTCTCTTAGCCATGGCATTAAGTTCAACATCATGATTAAATTGCCACATCGCAAAGTTGAATAAATTTTATAAATGTCATCAAGAAACATGTTAGAGGTGACATGAAAAGAACCTGAAACCTTTATTGTAAGATCATAAATTTTTTCTAAGAAAAGGCAAAACATCCTAACAATTTCCCCATCATTTTGATCGAGCACCCATCTCCCAAAACAAGTTCACCTCTATAATAAGGATCAACTTTCTCATATGCATCAAAGGCCCTTTCAAACTTTTGGGCTGCATTTAACATCAAATATATGGAATTCCACCGAGTGCTAACATCCATTCATAATAAACTTTTAGTTTGAATATGCTCATTCACAATGCACTCTTTAAATTTGGCCAACCTACAAGGTGATTATCTAATATATCTCATTGCCCCTCTAACACGAGCCACTGAATCATTCATTTCCCTCAAACCATCACAAACAATAGGGTTCACTATATGTGCAATGCATCTCAAATGCATATACTTGCCTCCCAATAGACTAGTTCTTAAATTAGTTAACTTTTTCTTCAAGCATGAGATTGCAACATCATTAGAATTAGCATTATCAACAAAAATATTGAAAACCTTATTAATCCTCTAGTCATGCAAGCATTTCTCAATCGCTTTACCAATGGCTTTACCTTTATGACTAGATATAGGATAACAGGTCAATATTTTTTGTTTAAATTCCAATATTTTTCTATAAAGTGAGCAGTAAGACACATATAATTTTGTCTTTTTAATGAGGTCCATGTGTCTGTTTTAAGAGATACCCTCACAGAAGATGACTTCATGAATTGCTTTAGGCTATTCTTTTCATTAGTACAAATTTCATAGCAATCCCTAGCAACAGTCCATCGGGATGGCATACGAAATCTAGGACAAGCAAGAGACATGCAATGCCTAAAGCCTTTCCCTTCCACAAACTTAATGGGCAACTCATCTATGATTATCATATCAGCTACACCTTTCGTAATATCTTCCTGGTTAAACTTCCAAGTGCTTAAAAACCCCTACCCTTTAGATTGTAACACTAACTCTGCTTGAGTACCATCCCTACAACCATGGGGGATCTTTTCACAAACATCCATATAATTCTTCAAAGAAGTTGTTCCATTTTTTTCGGATAAGCATAAAATTCTCTTTTACAGTAATCGCTTATAGCTTTCATATCACCTTGCTTATTCATTAATTTGGTAAAGTGATCGCATATCTCAAATCATGGCTGTGAGGGTCTCCTTGTTACTTTGGAGCTTGTAACTTGAGTTTTGAGTCTTGGTACTTCATCAACCTCAGAAGGAGGGCATTAAGGGCTTGACTATGTAGGAAGATTGGCGTCTGAAGTATTTTTGTTAGACATCTAAATAAACAAAAAATATATATACAATCAAAATCAAGTTTACGTTGTTCTACAATATATGAATTTAAATATCCACATATAGGTTGGAATATTTATATATATATATATATATATATATACTCAATGAATGATGTCATGTAGAAAGGTACTCCCAGCCCATTAGTCCAAAGAATTCACAGCTACTGTAAAACGGACAAACATTACTCTTAAGATGGTAAAAACTAAAAAATGTTAAGAATGAAGTTCGTCGGAGAAAAAAGGTTGGGATTTGGTTGGTTTAAATCTTAAACTTATGAATCAACTTAAAAGAAGAAAAAAATGGAAAATTGATTTGCATGTGATAAATAAGCATCATTTTAAAATTAAATTATAGGTTAAATAGGCATCAATTTAATAGCAATCAACTTACACTTATTTCAAAATTATACAGAAAAATAAAACCAAATGGGTTACTAATAGTTCTACTAAACCAGGTTATTGTTGCTGTTAAGTCTGTGAAAATAATGAAAATCAATATATACAGAAAATATCTACAAAAATTTTTACAAAATGAAAAAGTTAAATCTGTGAAACAAATTAAAGACGAGAAATAAATTACCTGAGAAACAAAATAAAGTTGGAAAGACAGCAAATTAAAGTTGTGACTTGGGATGTACAGTGCAGTTGCCCGTTAAAGGAGAAATGTTTTTCAAATTTGATTTAGGGTTTGTTGACTACTGAGACCTGAGAGTGAGGCTGTCAATGCCTTTTTAGGTGGGTTTGGTCATTTGGGACTTTGGGTTTTGTTAGATTCATTTAGTTTTTTTTTAGTTGGGTTTTATTAGATTTAGGTTTTAGGGGGGGGCCTTTGTAATAGTTAATAGAATGGGTTGGGATAATTTAGGTTCTAGTTGGGTTTGGGTTATAATTTGACATTTACAAATTATATTTTATACATTTATTAAATATATATAAATAATATTTTAAATTATAATTCGATTAATTCGGTTAGTTCGATTTTAGATTTACTGCCCAAAAATTGACCGAATTGATCATTGAAATTGAGACTCCAAAACGACCAAAATCGACACCGCATTAACCGAACCAACTAAACCAAGTTGGGTCGATTTTTTTGGTAATTTGGTTGTAACCAAATTCTGCTCACTTCCATTATGGAAGTAATGAATTTTTTTTATCCACGCAAAGGAAAAAATTTCGAAAAGGAGAAATAACTTTAATTATTAAAAAAGTCAAAGTGAAAAAATTAATTATGATTAAGAAAAATAATTATTATTAGAATTATTAATAAAAAGATTATAATTATATTTTTACTCTTATTTTATACACCTTACATGCCTAATGTTTTCCTACCATAAATACAAATAGTGGTAGATCAGTTCTCTTGGTAAGGGAACCAAGCCCTCCACCTATTATATGTTATATATAATATATAATATATAATATATATAAAAATTATGTGCATTATAAATACTATTTAAAATTAATAAAAGGTTAAAAATAATTTATATTAAATCTCAAATTTATAAAATAAAAATATTATATTAAATCTTGAATTATAAAATAATCTCAAATTATATTAAATCCAGAATTACTATTTAAAAAATAATAAAAATAAAAAATATTTTATGCTATATCCCAAATTATTTATAAAAAAATAAAAAAATATATTTTATATTAAATTTAAATTATTAGTTAAAATAATAAAAATTAAAAAATATTTATATTATATTTCAAATTATTTTTTAAAAAATAAAAAATAATATATATATTAAATATAATAAATGAGGGGGTTGGTTCCCTTGGTAAGGGAGCTGACCCCATATATTATATATAACTTATATATATTATTAATACATGTATAATATAATATAATTAATATAATATAATATAAAAAAATATTCTATATTAAATATTGAATTATTACTCAAAAATAATTATTATTTAAAAATAATTTAATATAAAAATTTTTATATTAAATCCTAATTTACTATTTAAAAAATATTAAAAAGTTAAAAATATTTTATATTAAATTCTAAATTATTATATAAAATAATAAAATATAATAAAATATTTCACATTAAATTCCAAATTACTATATAAAAGATAATATAAAATAAAAATATTTTATATTAAATTTCAAATTACTATTTAAAAAATAATAAAATTACAAAGTATTTTGTATTAAATCCTAAATTATATTTTTAAAAATTAAAAATAATATATATTATATGTTATATATTATGTAATACATATATAATAAAATATAATATAGTATCTATTATATATAATAAAAATTAAAAAATATTTTATATTAAATCTTGAATTGGTACATAACAATAATAAAAAAAAATAAAATAGTTTTATATTAAATCTCAAATTATTATTTAAAAAATAATATAAAATATTTTTATTATTTTTAAATATTAATTTGAGATTTAATATAAATTAGTTTTAATCTTCTATTATTTATAAATATTATTTTTAATATATATAATTTATATATAATAGATATTTGGGTTCGGTTTCCTTGGTATAGGAACCGACCTTTTACATATTGGAACATATATTAATATATATATATATTGGAATTAAATATATATAAGTTTCATCATGTGCACATTCAATTACAGGTATCTGTACATTCACTTATAGTCACCTGTACATTCAATTATAATCATTTGTGTAGACACCTCACTTTGTTCGAGCCAATCTCTGGCAATGTAAGCATAATCAAAGAGTGATGATGACTATGGCCGTATTAAAGAAAATGTAAAAAAACAAGGCATCAAAGGCCACTTTTCATGGTGTCACCAAGGTTATACACAAATCAATTTCCTATTGTTTGTGACCAAGTTGAGGTAAATCAGGAAGCTACAGGTTCGTACAAGTTATATTGGGGTGCAAGTATTGATACGAGGCCTTTACAGTGTGGAAAACTTGAATTTTCACATATAGTATCAATAAAAGAGGGTTCGGTATCGATACCCAAGATGTGGTATCGATACCTGGCATGTTTGTATCGATACAAACCTTGGCAGTAGCTAAAATTGTGACTTTTGGCAAAATGTATCAATACACAAGCACGAGTATCAATACAAATCCATGAAGTATCGATGTTAGCCTCCAAGTCTTGAGACTGGAAACATTTTTTACTCTTAGTGTCGATACACAAATAATTGTATCGATACTTAGGAGTAAAATATACCTTGTGTATCGATACACCAAGGCATTTTTGCCTAGTTCGAGCCATTTTTCAAGCTTCAAGAACTCGATTTAAACATGTTTTTGCACCAAGGAACTATCATATAACATTGTAAACCTCAACTATGGGCTCATTAATGGATTTTAAACAAATTTTAGAGCCCAAACAACCATTGACAAAGTTCACTTTCACAAGATATATGGTTGTAAGAGGGTGGTAGGCATATCTCTGCTGGGAGGTTACTGCAGCCTTTCTGCCTCTTTGCTCAGCATTGTAGAACTAATAAAAAAAGAGTTAGCTGAGCATGGTAGCTGGAGATATCCCTTGAGGCAGAAGAGAAAAATCAAGAGTACCCTTACATTGTAACTTAAAAAGAGCAATGATCAGCCAAAAAAAAAAGAGGGGGGAAGAGCCAAGAAAAAAAAAAGACTCTTAGCAATCTAAAAAATTCATCCATTCCCACAAATTCTCCAACAACTTTAGCTCCAAAAACTCAACAAAAAGCACTATTCCATTGTCTCTCACTCATAACCAACCTCCATTCTTGTAGATAACCTAAACCACCATTGGAAAACCTCTAAGAACCTAACTTTCCACACATTTTGATCCTTAAAAAGCCTCACCATCAACCATACCACCAAAAAGCTACTTCATTTTATCTTTTTCTTACTAAATAATAGCAAGGAGAAAGAAGAAATTAAGCCTACAGCCACTACTTTGAGAAAAAGGAAAGTTTAAGTTTTTTTAGTTTAAGTTTTTTTGGTATATCCCCTCTACCATGATCTTTGTAGTTTCTGTTTTGTCATTAACATCATCTTAGTAAACCCTTTTTATGCTTTTTTGGCCACCTTAGGACTCCCATGCATTGTTTTATGGCTTTGGTTATGGTAGTTTAGGATCCTGATGTTTTTCTTGGTGACTTCATGTTGTTTGGTTAACTAAGCATGCTCCTTTGCATTTTCATCACCATAACAACCTCTGTCTATGTACTTCTTGCCATGTTCCATCCATATTCATATCTTCATCTCATGTTTAAAATATGCATCTTAACATGACATAAGTATGCTCATGCATTTCCTATGCTCCATGAAATAAAAATGCCTTTTTAGCAAACTCTTTTTAAACATGTTTATCCTAAGTATGTTGATGCATCTATCAATCATCTCCAAGCATTTTTTATCATCTTTTCTATGAAAAATGTCATCTTTGCTCATGCATATATGTCCTCCATATTCTGTATCATTTTGTGGTACTTTTCTTGTGTTGAGATGCATGCTTGCGTGCTAGTAAACCCGATCTCAAAAATATCCCCAAGTTAAGCACATGCTATCTCCCACATGGAGAATAACATAGACTTAAAATTTTTATGAAGTTGGTTTTTCCAACCTTGGGGGCAAAGCAAGTATTCTGTTCTAGATTCATGGAAGAATGAGTATAAGAGTATTGGTTTTTCAAAAATGAAATGAAGTCTTTTAGTTAAAAAAATGTGAACCCTTGGTCCTAAGCCAACCACCCTCATAGTGGCATAGTCAACGAGTTGTTCTATTGTCCCAAACTACTCTGAGATTGTGGAATGAACTCGTGACGCCCATGTCAATCTCTCATCTTAGTTACAGATGTTCAAACGTCAATGGCCCGAGCTCAACCGAAAGAAAAACCAAAATACCAAACACTTCCCATGTTTTGTTCTGGCAGCATAGTCGCCAGGTCTTGAAAAATTAGTAAAAAATAAAAAATGATTTATCCATAATGTGTTGGTATTTTCCTTGAAGGGTTTCAAATTACCTTTCCAACAATGTCTCATTTACCTTCAGATCATCTCGGATGATTTTTCAAATCTTTGCTGTCTGAAACCCTTAGATCCACTGAGCAGTTTATTGTTTAGGCTATTTCGGCCCAGCAAACAACATTTCGGAATCCTTTGAATATTTTTCCCATGGGGTTCACGAAATTCCCTTTTTGGAAAGGTATTATTCACATTTTAACAATTCTAGATGAATCCGAAATGATTTTTCAAAATCCATCATACCTCTACCCTGTACATGCTGCCAGCATTGAGGCAGGTTGAAATTCAAAAATTAATTTCGCATAGAAGGTGATTTTCTAGGATTTTTAGAATATTTTTACATTAATTCTCATTGAGTTACCTTTCCAATAGTAGCTCGTTTACCCCGTGACCTTCGGATAAGCTCAAAAGAAATTTTGAAAGAGAAATGACATGATGTTGTCCCCTATTTCTGACCTGATTTTTGAAATTTTTTTATTGAGGCATTCAAATACCTCATGATCTACTCAGCTCATTCTCGTAACTTGAGCCTTTTGGACTTGGACCAAGGCTAAACAAAAAGAGGAACATTTTAGCCAAACCTTCAGCTCTCAATTTTTAAAGATTTCCTGCTTTCAAGAATATGACCCACTCCTCTTAACGTCAAAGATTTTTATTTTCGAGGATACTCTAACCGCACTTCTCCGAGGGGATACTTTAACCCTGCTTTTACCTCAAAATGACATTAAATTTTTATTTTTGAGGATACTCCAACCCCACTTCTTCGAGGGGATACCCCAACCCACTTTTACCTTAAAATGACATTAAATTTTCACCTTTGGGGATACTTCAATCCCACTTTTCTAAGGGGATACTCCAACCTCGCTCTCCATATTCCTTCTAAAATCTAAACTTTTTTCCTTGAGACATCCCCAAGTCATCGAAACCTTTTTTTCTCCATAAGTTTCCACTGAATCTGACAAAGTCTCAACATTGTCATCTCCATTATTCATTGATAATCGAAGATAATTACGAGAAACATTTTGATCGTCCCTCATTTTCATGTATTTTGTATGGATTTATTTATTGTTCTCTTTTCCACTTTACTAATACATTTCCTTTTGTAGGCACCTCGGGCATTCATGCTTTAAATATCATTTTCAAAATCATAAAACAATATCTTATGTCGGTACCTCTCCAGTGCTAGACATGAAATATTTGATTTTTTTAAAACCCATCCGGAGATCATTTTCATTAAAAACCCCTATGTTTCTCATCTCTCTGAGGCGCATAGGTGATAAAATCTTTATTAAAACCCGGACCGGTATCTTTACAAAATTTCATGCATTAGAGGGAATTATATTTAAATAATGATAAAAAATGAAACTGAGAAAACCGAGATTCAAGTAAGATATAGTTAGATGGTACCAATTTTCGGGCGTCGTGGGGATGTTAGTCCTTCCCCACACGTAACCAACTCCCGAGCCCAAAACAACGAATCTTTAGTATTATTTTTGTTAACCTTGATTTCAATTTTAATATAACAAACAACTTAAGTTAAATTAATACTCAACTTGGTATTTGTGTTTAAATTGAAAAGCATTGTAAAAAATACTAAGTTTGTAATTTGTCAAAAATTATATGCTTTAAAAAGTATATTTATACTGAGAATAATTTTTTAGATTTATTTGAGTCAACAAAAATCATTTCACAAACATTGTTGAAGGTTGGTATCGATACAAAGAACAAATGTATCAATACTATGCTTAAAACCCTCAAATGTATCGATACAAGTGTGAATGTATTGATACATCCTGATTAGTATCGATACTCAACCCATGTGTATCGATATAAGGCTTGGCAGTAGCCAAGGTTTGGATGAAACCCTCAAATATATCGATGCAAGTGTATATGTATCAATACAACTTGCTTAGTATCGATACTCCCCCCATGTGCATCGAAACAAGGCTTGGCAGTAGCCAAGGATTGGTTGAAACCCTCAAATGTATCGATATAATAGTATCTATATCGATACTCAGATCCCTGTATTGATACAACAAGCTGTAACAGTTACGTTTTTTTATTTATGTATCGATACTATTGGTATTGTATCGGTACTATAGTGCGAGATTGAACGAAAAAAATCATTTATAAAGGCTATAATGGCTCTCCAACCACCACATTAAATGCCCAACATCTATGAATCAATTTCCAGCTATAAATGGAGGTTCCAAACAGTTGAAGAAGCAGAGATACAAATTTCATTGAATCATTGAACAACAAAAATCTTAAAATTATCAAATTCTTTATTTCTACTTGTGTCAAATTTATACTCTTCAAGCCTATTTGTATCTCATTCATCTTGTACTTAAATTCTAGCAAATATCTACCTACTAGAGGTTCAATTTGTTTGCAAAATTCTTCATTTATATCATAAAAAGGGGTTGTGTAAAAGTGAGTGAAAATATTTAAGAGTTTGGGGTAAAATTCTCAAAGGAATTGAAAGGTTCTATCTAAGCCTTAAAAGCTAGTAGTCTAAGTTATATCTTAGCCTTAAAGGTAACAATTTGCTTAGTGAATTGTGGGAATCACCTTGGTAAGAAAGTACCAAGAAGAGAGGACATAGATGCCAAATTAAAAGACTGAACCTCTATATAGTGATTGTTGGTTTTTCTCTTCCTTATCTTATTTTTAATTTTCAATTTACTTCAAATTGATCAAGTTTTTATAGAACCAAATTCCCTTATCTTGGTTCAATCCCTCCTTTGAAGCTAACAATTGGAATCAAAAGCTTTGGTCTTTATTATAGGTCTCACAACTTTGAGAAAAAATAGTTGATAGCTCAAAAGTGGAGAATGCAAACATTGTAATCAAAGCCTCAAGAAGCCCACAAGAGTTGAAAAGCCAAGATAAAGTTTGTCTCATGGCATTTGAAACAAATGCAAATGCTATAGAACTTCAAGGGCATTCCATCATGAGACCTCCACTTTTCAATGGTGACAACTACTCATATTGGAAGACAAGGATAAGGCTCTTTATCCAAGCAAATGACTGTGAAGTATGGAAGATCATCATCAATGGACTACTCATCCCAAATAAGAGAGTTGGAGATTGTCTTGTGCCAAAGGAAGAAGAAGAATGGGATAAACAAGACACTAAAATGGCACAATTAAATGCCAAGGCCATGCATACATTATTTTATGCTCTTGGTCCAAATGAGTGCAATAGAGTCTCACTATGTGACAATGCCAAGCAAGTGTGGATAAGTTAGCAACCACACATGAGTGAATAAATCAAGTCAAGGAATCCAAAATAAGCATGCTCACACTTAGTTATGAATTGTTCAAGATAAAAATGGATGAAACCATCAAAGAAATGTCAGATAGGTTTAGGGACGTCATCAACAGGTTAAAGGCACTCGAAAAGACATATCCAAATAAAGAGATGGTAAAGAAGTTGCTCAATCGTCTTCCTAAGTCTTGGGAAGCAAAAGTGATAGCAATTGAAGAATCCAAAGATCCCAACACACTCTCTTTGGATAAACTCATAGGTTAACTTCTAACCTATGAAATAAAGATCAAGCATGGACAAGAACCATCAAAGAAGGTGAGTGTTGCCTTTAAAACAACCACTTCTAGTGATGATGATGATGAAAAGGTTGAGGAAGATGAAGAAATGACTATGTTCACAAAAAGATTCAACAAATTCATGAGAATGATCAAAGCAAGAAGACTTCCCAAAAAAAATGATGAAGGAAGACTCAAGCAAGAAAGAAAAAGAATAAATTATTTGTTATGGGTGCAAGAAATAGGGACATATCAAATTTAAATGTCTAATGTGAAAGAAATCAAACCCGAAGAAGCAAAACAAAAGGGCTATGGTGGCCACATAAAATGATAGTGAAACATCTGATACTGATGATGAGGAGGTGGCCAACCTATGTCTCATGGCTTATGATGAGCCTAAGGTATCTTCTAATGCATATACTTACTCATTTGATGAATTACAAGATGCATTAGCATTAGAATTCAAAGTTATGAATTTAAAATACAAGAAAATGATTTCTAAACTTAAGTAAGAAGATGAAACACTAAGCATGACAAATAATGATCTTAAGAAGAGAGTAGATGAGTTACAAGTCAATATTGATGATCTAACCAAGAAGAACACAAACTTGCATAACTCATTTACAAGGTTTTATATGGCACAACAAAAATTGAATAACGTGCTAGAAACACAACTAGCATTCTTTGATAAAGATGGTTTGGGCTATAATAGAATCGAAAAAGAAACTCACTTCAAAAACTTCTTTATAACACAAAACAAATCATTTAATGCATTTAGCATATGTACCAATTGCCATAAACTTGGTCACACATTCCATACATGTTCCTTAAAAACTATCACTTATAGAGGCAAGCTTATTAGGAGAATA
This sequence comes from Adansonia grandidieri, assembly GCA_038382065.1. NCBI lineage: Eukaryota > Viridiplantae > Streptophyta > Magnoliopsida > Malvales > Malvaceae > Adansonia > Adansonia grandidieri. The sequence goes on along the minus strand of JBBYHK010483853.1, from coordinate 323 downwards.
AGGGTCCCCAAAGGTGTTGGCACATCTCAAGATAAAGCTATCAAATTAAAATGGATTCTAAAAGGCACAAAAATTTGGGTAAGCTAATACTCAAGGACCCAAGAAAATTTGGGTACCTAAAAAGAAAATATGATTTTGTGGTTGTAGGAGGAAGAGTATTGCTTTAAGGTAAATTAACAAGGGAAAATTCTTGGTACCTTGCTAATGGATGCTCAAGACACATGACCGGTGACAAAAATCAATTCGTAGAGCTAAGGCCTAAGGATGGAGGAAGTGTTACTTTTGGTGATAACTCAAAAGGACAAATTAAAGGTATTGGAACC
>JBBYHK010483813.1:4745-17286 GCA_038382065.1 Adansonia grandidieri | reverse complement strand
GCTCCCAATTGCGCCAATTGCCAAATGCATATTCATTCCCGTTTCCGGTACCTTTGCACTTTGTGATCCTTTTACTGCAAAATCTACTTATCAATGGCCGTATCTAACTGTCGACGGTCAATGGACCACACTACATGATTTGAATTGAATTGAATTAGAAAAAAAAAGAAAAAAAACAGAAAAGAAAAAGTGGATCCCACTCTGTCGGAAAGGTCCCATCGAATTACACTTTATACGGTTAGCAAAATATCCCCATCAAACACTCTCTTCGATTTGGGTTTTCGATAAGGCTTGATAATCTTGACTTTTAAAAAAATATTAGCTAACTTAACCTTGCTTAAAGTAAGTGGGTAGATCCAAAATTATCGTTCTAGATAGGATTTTATTAATGTTAATAATGTCTAAATTTAACCAAGAATATGTGATTGACTGCATGTTTGACACGTGGAGATCATAGAACGAACGGTGATTGGAATAGGTGAGGCCGAGGGCCAGGCCATCATTTATGTCAACAAAGGTTAAGTAAAGAATTGAAGTGGGTGGGATAAATAAAGCTAATAATGCGGCGAGTTTAAGTTCCAAAGGGGCATTGAACAGAGCGCTGGTGCCATTGTCGTCGTGGGAGATGCTCAGTCATAACTTAATTCAATGGTTGTTGTAGGGAGGCACGCGTGCGGTGCCACCGATTTCAGCGTCAAATATACTCCTCGCCGTCCGATTATGTTTCTCATCCACATAGATGCGTGAGCGTTCCATATAGATCACCTACCGCATGGGAATATGTTCAATGAGACCCAGTCATAATGCCATCCACTAAGTAGTTTTTGCCATATATTAAGTATTTAATCATCATTCTTTAAAGTCATAAAATGTCATAACATTTTTATTTAATGTATTAAAAAAATATATAAATTTATTAATTATTGCATTTCATATAATGGTTATAATTATAATTTTTTATATTAATTAATCGTACAAAATACTCATATACAAACTAAAGATTTTATTAGGGAGCTCCTTAAGATTGATTAACATTTTATTTATAATAATAAAGGTAATTTATAGTTAATATTCTGTTGAATCCAAGTATATTGAGAGATAACATTTACATTATATAATAATTTGAGAACATAAAAACATTTGTTAGCAAAATTTATTAACTAAAATTCCGAGTTATCTTAATTCTTTTAGTTAATAAACATTTATTGTTTCGGTTATAACAAAGATCAAATTAAGAACACTTATTAGAGTTTTTACATGCAACTATTAATGTTTAATTTATGTGATGATCTTTGTTATTTTTAAACAAACTAATTACTTAATATACCGATGCCTTTAAGAATTAAAGTATGCAAGTTAAAATGACAAATTCCTTTTGTCAAATGAATTAATGAAATATGATATATAGATATTTTCATTTATTTGCTGTTAACACATTAAGCAAGTGCATTTAAGATAATCATTAACAAAAATAATTATCTTTTTGTCTTTTCTTTTTCTATTGAAATAAAAACAAAATCATTATTTTCCGACGGAGAAAAATGGTAACCAAAAGACACAAAGTTTTCTTTTGCATTTGATCTCCCATGCAAGAAGGATCATGACCCACCATGGAAAAAGTTGTCCCCTTCTTGTTCTCTTTGGGCGCAAGACTCTTAATAATGTATCATTAGCTGATGCTATGCTCAGCTTCAATTCCTACCAGCATTTTTATTTATGAGTGCATTTAATTAATGTTTATAAGAATTATTTATCATTTAGATTTATGTTTAATGTATTATTTTTATTTTTATCAAATTTTAAAAAATAATATATTGATTATAATTGTTTATATGTATATTATTTTAATTAATATCTAGTCCCATTAATTAAAAACCATTTTTTATTCATTTAGTGTATCTTCCGACGGAATCAATCGGTGGGAAATATTTTATAGCATTTGTTAACGAAATTCAAAAATAAAATATTAAAATACTATAATATGTAGTATAGGGAAGTGTGCGTGATGCCTTTTGCCCTTGCGTATTCGAATGTGCAACAGTAGTGTCAGCCTTATCAATCATCATTTCTCTTTTTCTTATTACAATGTGCATGGCATGACTTATCTCTTTTGGAAGAAAGCGTCTTTTTCTTTTTTTTGTTGACAAGTTCCCTCTTCCCTTTCAATTCAACCAAGAACATCTTTTGTTCATTTTATCTCTTTCAAACATAACTCATTCTACCTTTTTCACTGTTAATTACTAGATACTATATATATATATAGTTTTATCTGCTTTATTAACCTTTTTTTTCCATGGTTTTTATTATAATATTTATAATTTTTTAATTATGTAACCATGCATTATTTGAGATTATAGTGTACAGGTATTTTATTAAAAGCAAGATCAAGAAGGAAAGGGTAACTTTTGCATTGAATGCAAAAGAAAAGAATTTACTGTCAAGATATATAGATTGGAGGCACATAAATGTGATATATGAAGCAAGTGAATTATTGGAAGCCTTCATTTATATTCAATTTAAATGTAGTTGTTCAAGTTTGGACAAAAGTTCAATAAAACCCCAAATGTCAAGGTGCACCTTACTTGCTTTCTACATTTAAGGGTTATAGTTGGTGATATTTAAGGAAAAAAATACATTCTATGTTGAATTTAATAAAAATAATATATAAAATATAATATTTTTTAAAAGGAAATCAACGGCGGCAAGCTGAAAACAACCATATGTGAAAATGAGAAAGGGAATAATGAAAGTGGAATTAAAAAAATAAACCCGACACGTGTCAATTGTGATTACCCCCACTTACCATCGATTTGTGGGAACCGCACGCATGACGATCGGTCAAATATTATACGCAAACAAAGAAATATTACCAAAGCAAAGCTTTTTGTTTTTGTTTTTGTTTTTGTTTTTATGTATTTTTTTTATTAAAATAAAAATCAAGTAAGCAGACTCTTATTTATCTTATTAGTCACCGGTTAAAATTTTCATTAAAATAAAATAAATTTCCGAGGGCTAAAACTGGAGAGGAAAAATAAGCAAATCCACGTTGTCCACGTGCTAATTCACGCCACGTAAGGTCATGCTCATTATCCCATGCAGCCTTGTTCTTCTCCTAGCTCAGCTCCCTCCCTTTTTGAAAAATATTTTTATTATGTAATATAGTGTAGAATATTATAATTTTCTTTTCCCTTCCGCATCCGCTCTCTACACCTTGTTCTGTTTACTGATCAGTCAGTCTTGCTCTGCTTTTTCCACATTTCTTTATAAATTTTCTTTTAGCACTTTTAATTTATATTATAATATTATATTAATTTGTTCGAAGCTTAAAGCTGCAACGGAATCACCTGTATCCAGAAAGTGTGTGCGCAGGATAAGAGCATGCACACTCTTCCCAGTTTCAAGCAACTTACATATTCGTGTTTTTTTTTTTTTTTTTGTATTTTCAGCAGAGAGAAAGATTGATATTTAACTACAAGTTTTTGTGATTCTTGATGATTGAGCAGAGGGAAGCAATTAGAGCGATGATAAGGATTAGTGGGGTTTCATTGAAAGGTCTATATCTTTTTAGGGAGAGAGAGAGAAGCATGAGAGATACTCAAATACTTTGGTCGGCGTGCTTTGATGCTGCTAACTGATAGGGGATGTGTTCTTTTTTTTTATTTTGTTATACTAAAAAGCCCCACGTATAAGAAAAGATCTTTTCTTTTCTAGTGTTATTCCCTTTTCTTTGCAGGTTTTTGTTCCTTGATTTTGGACTCTGCTGCTGCCTGCGGGCAGGAGGCTGGCGAGGCTGAGAGGGTCGGGGCAGGGTGAAAGATTCCCTTTTCTGACCAATTGGGAATATCTTGCTTAGTGTCTCATGAGATCCCTTCTTTTCTTCGGTGATTTCTCCATCTCTACAAGACACTGTAGGTGATCTCTGAGGTGGGGGCTTCCAGAGGGTGCAGCAGTGGAAATTTGTTTCTTCTCTTTTTGGAAGTTAAGGCTTTTCTGGTTTTTCAAGTGAAGATCTAAAGGTGGGGTCTTTACTTTGAGTTCATCTGGTTGGTTTGTATCCTCAAAGAGCGTAAAAAAGGAAGAATTCTTTTAGTAACTGAAGACCACATAATGGGGTATGTTGTTGAAGAGAAGATCAAAACAGGAGCTTTGGCTAATGGGGGAACACAAGCCACTCTGCTTGAGGAGATGAAGCTATTGAAAGAAATGCAAGACCAGTCTGGTTTGTTTTTCAGTTTTTCTTCATTAAAACCTGGACAATTTTTTTCTTTGTTTGTTTCTGAAAATTTTGTCTTGTACTTGTGTGTTAAAATGAGACAGTTAGCATTTAGTTTTTAAACTCCGGGGAATCTGCTTAGTTTCTTTCTCCACATTATTTTTTTTTTAATTATTTCTTACATGGCTTTTTAAGAATCTCTACTCTCTGGCTACGATCAGGTTCAAGCATGGTCTGTTTTATCGGTTAATACACTTCCTTTTACTTGGTTTCTAAGGGTTCTTCTTCATTTTGCTGATAAGTTGTGAACCATTGAAGTTCCAATCTTCAAAAATCAAAATAGAACCTTAAAATGAAGATGTTTGTCATTACTTGGTATTAATGGAGACCCATTTAAGTCTTTCAACATTATAATGTGTTATCTCTCTGAAGCATGCGTCTTACTATCCTATGGGATCTTTTTCCTGACTGTTTTCAGGGACCCGGAAGGCTATTCATTCCGAGTTATGGCATGCCTGCGCAGGTCCACTTGTTTTCTTGCCTCAGGTGGGGAGTCTTGTGTATTACTTCCCTCAAGGACATAGCGAACAGGTTTGCATTTATTTCTCCTGCAGGGAAAATAGGGATCTTTTTCCCTCGATTTTTTTCCTTGTTTATTTTGTAAAACGAAATTAGCAGGACAAATAATGGTTGAATTCTTTTGAGCAGGTTGCAGTGTCCACAAAAAGAATGGCGACATCTCAAATTCCCTACTATCCTAATCTTCCATCTCAGTTGATGTGCCAAGTTCACAATATTACACTACATGTATGGTATTTACTTTTTCACAAAAAGGAGCCGTGTGAGCCATTTAGGCTTAAATATGGCACTAGCTACTGCATTATCCTTTCTAAATAAACGCTGTCTTGCTTTTTTTTTTTTTTTTTGTAATTTTTGACAGGCCGACAGAGATACAGATGAAGTATATGCTCAAATGAGTCTTCAACCGGTGAACACTGTAAGCTTCGCTATTGTGATATATATATATATATGTATATTGGAAAATCTTACTAATTTGCCACTATTTAAAATTTCCAATCTTTCTATGACCGAAAACAAAAGAAAGAAACAAGAAAACCATTAAGATAATGCAGCTAGACTTGAACATTTGGCATTGTTATCACTTTTCATTATGAATTTTCGTTTGATTAGGAAAAAGATGTCTTCCCTATACCGGATTTTGGATTGAAGCCCAGCAAGCATCCAAGTGAATTTTTCTGCAAGACTTTGACTGCAAGTGATACAAGCACTCATGGTGGTTTTTCAGTGCCGCGCAGAGCTGCTGAGAAGCTCTTTCCCCCATTGGTGAGGTTTTAAAAGGTTGACCATTGCAAGCATGCACAGACATGCTGGGAAATAATGTAAAATGACATTACTGTTTTTATTTATTTTCAGGATTACACAATGCAACCCCCAACTCAAGAGCTTGTTGTGCGAGACTTGCATGATAATACCTGGACGTTTCGTCATATATACCGCGGTGAGTGTTGTTTTGATTATTTACCTTCTATTTCAGTAAATAATATGATTTGAACAGCTACAATTATGAAAGTTGTTAAAATAGAAATCGCAACATACAGATTTTGTTGTTAGTTCTCATAATAGAGCACAACTATTATCGTCTGTCTGTGTATATATATGTCTGTATCTATAAAATAATATTGATATTATCAACTTGATCTTGAGCATCATATATATTGTTTTTATGTAGGTCAGCCGAAGCGACACCTTCTTACAACTGGGTGGAGTTTGTTTGTTGGATCAAAAAGGCTTAGGGCAGGTGATTCTGTTCTCTTTATCAGGTATGCTATAGTCATTTTACTGCAAATTTTTAAGCTATATGTATACTTTTAGTTGTTTGGTGCAAGGTATTTTAAATGCTAAACTCATGATTGTCTCGTATATCATGTCTTATTGTTGCAAGGGATGAGAAATCTCAGTTATTGGTGGGTGTGAGGCGTGCAAATCGTCAACAAACAACATTACCATCATCAGTTCTATCTGCAGATAGTATGCACATTGGTGTCCTTGCTGCTGCCGCTCACGCTGCTTCCCATAGAAGCCCATTTACAATTTTCTACAATCCAAGGTGTGTTTGATAGCATTTATATCACACCTTGTTTACTTGCTCCCTCTCTCCCTCTCTCTTTTCCCCTTTCTCCTCTTAAGGTTCTTTATCTATTTCTTACACTCCTTTCTCTTCTGTCTTTTTGAAGAGCCTGCCCTTCAGAATTTGTCATCCCTTTGGCAAAATACCGTAAATCCATATATGGGTCTCAAGTCTCTGTTGGTATGAGGTTCGGAATGATGTTTGAAACAGAGGAGTCAGGAAAACGTAGGTAAGTTTCTAGATAGTTATTATCTCACCATAGGTTTCCAACCGTAAGGTGTTAAAGGAATTTTGGTTGTAATGATCAATTTGGGGTCAAGGCATGTGTTTGGATGTTAAAACTTTACTGCACTTTTGCACAAAATGAAATACTATGGGCTTGTTTCATATTGTTTCTTGACAATGTACGATGATAATTGCTGAAAGATTGTTCTGCATAAGAAAAATAACAATATTGTTTGTTCTAATGTTTGTTTGAAGTCTAGGATAAATATGTAATGTATCTATCTATATATCTGTTAATGTTTCTCATATTTCTGCAGATATATGGGTACAATAGTTGGTATTAGTGACTTGGATCCTCTAAGATGGCCTGGCTCAAAGTGGCGAAACCTTCAGGTTTTCTTTCATTTTGCTGAATATTTTTTGTTGCAACAAGATACTGGTTTGCATCTTCCTATCAAATAATAGAGCTTTTATCTACTGGCCAGTTTAATAATGGAACTTCTTGTATCTTTTCTCTAAACAGGTTGAATGGGATGAACCTGGTTGTAATGATAAACAGAATAGGGTCAGTGCATGGGAAATTGAAACTCCTGAAAGTCTCTTTATTTTTCCTTCTCTAACACCAGGTCTCAAGCGACCATTACATCCTGGAATTTTGGGTAAGCTTCTGTTTGTTATATTGACTGGCGTCCGACATTGTTAGATACTGACCCAGCGGCTGTTTATATTCACAGGAGCAGAATCTGAATGGGGAAGCTTGATAAAAAGGCCCCTCCTCCAGTTTCCTGAAAATGGGAATGGGAATCTTCCCTATTCGATCCCAAATTTATGCTCCGAACAACTGATGAAGATGATGATGAAGCCTCAGCTTGTTAACCCTCCAGGAATTTTTGCATCTACTTTACAACAAAACTCTGCTGCAAAGGGATCTGCATTAGAAGAGATGAAGACTGTGCAGCCTACAAGCAATCAGAAACCTCAGCTAATCCAAGCAGAAAATCCGTCAATAGAAAACCAAAATCTTTCCCAGTTAGTACCTTACCGACCTGATCCTATTAATGCAAATTTGCCCAAAGTAAATGCTAATGGGAATCTACATCCTGCAAACAAATTTGAAAGCCAAACGCAAGCTGGGACCAATAATGAAAAACTAAAGTTGGAATCAGAGCATTCAACTGATCAGTTAAGTCAGTTGTCTGCAACATTAGAGTGCAATGAGGAAAAATTGGCTGCAAATGCTATAGGTTCAACTATTATGAACCAACTTTCTTTCCCTAATCAGAACCAGATTCCAATGCAATTGCAAAATAATCCATGGCCAGTTCTGTCGCAGTCTGAATCATCAGTTCTCCAAGCTCATCAAATGCAGGTATCTCAAGCTGATATTAGTACTTTAAGCAGCTTTCTTCCTTTCTTAGACACCGATGAATGGACATCTCACCTTTCATCCTGCCAACCTCTTGCCGGGATATATAGATCGCCTGGTGTTATACCAATGAGTGTGTTACAAGACTCTTCAGCTGCCTTTCCTGAAGCAACTAATCCTTTAACTACCATGGGTCAGGATACATGGGATCACCAGCTGAATGGTTGTAGGTTTTTATCACAATCTGACCAATTAGCTTCATTCACTCGACAAGACCCATGCAGTCTTAATTCTGGTGGGGTGAGAGATTTGTCTGATGACAGCAATAATCAAAGTAGGATATACAGCTGTCTTAACATTGATGTTAGTAATGGTGGTAGTAACGTGATTGATCCGTTCGTTTCAAGGGTCATTCTGGATGAGTTTTGTTCGTTGAAGGAGGCCGAGTTTCAAAATCCTTCGGATTGTTTAGTTGGAAACTTTTGTTCTAGTCAAGATGTTCAGTCTCAGATTACCACTGCTAGCCTTGCAGACTCTCGGGCTTTCTCTCGACAAGACTTACCAGACAGCTCAGGTGTCACATCTTCCAGCAATGTTGATTTTGATGAGAGTGGCCTTCTGCAGAATAATTCATGGCAGCAAATAGCTCCACGTGTGAGAACATATACAAAGGTATGATATCACTTCATATTCTGAATATGAAAATTCTAGAGGCATCAACTGGAGCTATGTGCAGATTTCATAGTTCCGTTTTGTGTTTCATAAGGCATTGAAGTTCCATTCAGAATTGTGTTTACTTGATTTTAACTTGTCGTCTTTCTGATTGTTATTGGTTCTGTCTGACAGGTTCAGATGGCAGGATCTGTTGGAAGGTCAATTGATGTCACTAGTTTTAAAAACTATGATGAACTAATCTCTGCAATTGAATGCATGTTTGGACTTAAGGGGCTGCTCGATGCTCCAAGAGGTTCAGGGTGGAAATTAGTATACGTGGATTACGAGAATGATGTTCTACTTGTTGGTGATGATCCTTGGGAGTAAGTATATGTGTGTGTGTATATGTGTATATATTTATTTATTTATTTCTTCTTAATTCTTCACATGATATATTTAACTTGATTCGTTCTGGCATTCATTGGAGTATTAACTAAGCCTTTTCAGCACAAGCACAGCTTTTACTCTGTCAGCATCCCATCCGGCTTCTAATGGTGTTATAATTTGATGTCCGTGCAGAGAGTTTGTCGGTTGTGTCCGCTGCATCAGAATTCTATCCCCCGCAGAAGTACAACGGATGAGTGAAGAAGGGATGAAACTTCTCAATAGTGCCACAATGCAAGGCATTAATGGCTCCAATCCAGAAGGTTGCAATGCTTAAAGATTTACCGAGCTGAATTGCCATTTGCGCTCTTAGATTACCCAAGAATGCTCCATTCCCTCTTTGTTTATTTGGAGATGGAAAAATGGCAGGAGTCTCGGATTGCTGGAACCAGATAAATATTCATGGTGGTTTTTATGATTTAACACTAGTATTATGCCTGCATCTTTGACTTCTAATTCGGATGCTCTTCTTTTAGCTAAACACAATTTTCAGCAGGAAATGAACTTCTAGTAAATAGTATGAGAAACTAGAACTTAATGCATGCATTGCCGATGGGTGATGCCCTCAGATGTTTCCAACTTCGATTACGTCCATAAGATCAGAGTATATGAGACGAACAATACGATATTATGGCTCATTTAGTTAATGCCAGTTAATCAGAGTATATGCATTTTATTTGCTGCATTTTCCTCCCCAAGTTCTATTCCGAAAACTAAAATGGTGAACAAATTCACATTTCATAATCACCACACAATCGTCTTTCTCAAATCTGTCGTTCTCTTGAAATTGAACTGTTTAATCAGTCCCCAGACCAGTCATTAAAGAATCAATTTTGCCTGACATATACATATATATATTATAGCTGCTTTTTTGGATGGCAAGTAGCCTTCCCAACAAATTTATTTTCAAATCAAAATTGAAACTGTTGCGTCTTTCTTCCACCATCACATATCGGAACTCCAATTTGTTCTTTTGACATATCTTGTAGCTTTCTTCCTTCTCTAAGGTGTTTTACCATTTCTAGGTATATTATTACAGGTTTTAGAACGCTGCGAAACATCTGCTAGGCTGCCACCATGTTAAAACTGCAAATAATTTCATGAACCCATGGGACAAATCATGACAATAAAATCATGATCTTTTTTGGGTATAATTAATAGATCAAATTTCAGCAGCAAAGAAATTGATATGCTAATACTCAAAGACCCCTTACCGCCTTGAGTGCCCTAAAGGCTGACTACTAAAATATGAAATGATTTCTTGCAGTGGTTCCTAGTAGAATCTTCGATATCAAAGTGGCAGCTCAAGGACTTCGTAAGACTGCAAGACAAGTCCAGAATTCATACAGGAAAAAGGAACAACTTTTCACCGAGCAAAGACGCAAGATAACCAAACCATTTAATGCAAGTGAAGGCTTCAGCATGGGATCTGTCCTTTGGGCAGGTTGACTTCAAGAAACATTTGCAAATTGGGATGATTCACCTGAGAAGATGATGATGATGCATATGATGGGTGATCCCAACAGAGTTCATCAAGAAGATCACTGAGCAATTGAACACAGGAAGATGATGATGATACATACGGAACATCATAGTTAATTCATTTCATAAGCAGAAAAATGTCATATCATAGCAAACTCTGCTATTATTTGCAGATCACTCCATTGAGATGCAGCGAAAAAGGTTTTCCTATAACATGAAATAGATGATATCAAAGTACTCAAATGAGATTCTTTCAAGTAACTCAAAACAGATTTGACTCCAATTGAACTTGGCTACAAGGACATTCCAGCAGCATAAACCAGCCTTCAAAATGTTCATATAGGGCACTTTCTCAAGCTTTATCATACAATGGAACATTTGTGATTTTCCAAAGTGACACCCGGTAAAATGGCTAAGGCGAGACAGAGTTGAGTTACTGCTTCTTCTCTTCTGCTTTCCTTGGCTGAAGAAAAAAAGGAAAAAAACCATGACAATTGAGTATATATATAAATTGGCAATTTATATTTGGAAAGGCTACAAAAAAAAAAAAAATAGCATTATAGCAACTATTTTAGTATCTTGAAACAGAATTTTCTCACATTAATTTGACAGAATTAGGCATATAAGAAGAAAAATATAATAGTTAGCATTAATAACCATTAACAGGAGCAGAAGGTAATGGAAATCAGATTTTTAAAAGACAAATACTAAGAATAACTATTCATCATCCGGTTGATATCCTTTAGCCTATCATTTTAAGCAAGCAGGATGCCAATACAGCAAATAGTGATCAAACTCATACCAAACTATTTGAAAAATCCATAACCTCCAGAGAGATATACCAATTGTTCGAAAAAATGACTCTACTAACAAAACACGAAGAGCTTTCATAACCTAATAAGACATACCAATTATTCGACAAAATGCCTCTACCAACAACACACAAAGAACCGACAATTAGAAATCAACCCGGAAATCATTGAATTGAAGAAATGCCCAAACCTTGGTTCCAGGGAACGACTGATGAAGTTCCTCCTCGGGTATAATGACGGGCCAGTTCTCGCCAGCTTCACGGAACATTTGCTCAGTCTCAAGGAGCTGACCCTTTTCGAGGATCATGTTCCTAATCGTTTGCGCAGGAGTCGATGTGGCATCGAAAACTTCTTCCACCCCGTTGACGAAAGTAACGGTGATTTGGGGCGGGTCATCGTCGGTACGGCGCTTGACCTGAATTTGGCAAGCGGGATTCGACTCTTTGGCTTTCCGAGCGTTGCACTGGGCTAAGAACTCCATGCATGAAGCTATTCTTGGGTCCAATGCATTGAACTCGATCCGTACTTTCGATAGAAACTTCAACATCTTCTACCTTTTGTCTTTTCCTAGTACAGCATTCAAAGGTGGATTGTTTGTTCTCTCTGGGGTTTTTGGCTAAAGCTCGCAACTCACTTCTGAAATAAAAAGAGTAGGTCTTCCCTGTGTCATTTACGCTCACATGTACTCAGGATTTTGGGCTTGGGGCTTCTTTCGTTCGTTAAACGAGAGATGGAAAGTCGTACTATTTAAAAAATTGATTGGGCCAAGCAATCACTTCCTCAATGGTTCACTGTTTCTTTTACGTTGTCCCAAGTAATGATTGGACTGCAGTCCACATCTCCACAACGAGCTGCAAAGGTTTTTTTTTTTTTTTTTTTTTTTTTTTTCGGCTTTTTACTTCCACAAAACATGCACAAAATATTTCAAGTACACATTGTATATTAAACTTACTCGTTGATCGGGTTATAATTCAAAAATATTTTTTTTATTTAAACTCATTCACTAGTCAAATTGTAACTCGAAAAATCCTTTTTTTTTTTATCCAAATCTGAATCAGACTGAGCTTTTTTTTCAAATCTAAATCAAACTGAACCCAAACTCATCCATTGACTTGTTTTACTGTTTAAATAATATTAAAATATTATTTTTATATTAATATTAATAAATTTTATAATTAAATTTAAATATAAAAAAA
>JBBYHK010483803.1:4478-15907 GCA_038382065.1 Adansonia grandidieri | reverse complement strand
TGCTATAGTTAATTCTAAGGTTTTAAACATTAAAAAAAAAACAATAAACTCAATAACTAAAGCTGGATACATCCTCATGTGTGAGGCTACATTGGAGGAAGTTTGGATTGATAGGTTTATTTGATGAGCTTGATGTGGTTCTGAGCATTGTCATTTGATAACAATGGAGCCATAGTGCAAGATAAGGAACTAGGCTCTCATTACAAATCCAAACACATGTTACAACGATACACAGCATTAGAGATATCATTGAAAAATGTAATGTTAGTATGGAACAAGTATCGACTGAGGAGAATTTAGTTGATCTTTTCACTAAAATATCCCAACATAAACATGATTGTCATATGGAAAGTATGGGACTTAGACATATGGGTGATTAAATTTAGTACTAGTGGGAGATTTTTAGTGTAAGCTAAGCCAATCATTATGGCTTGTAAGACATTAACATTTAATGATTTCATGGAATCGAACATTATATTTAATTAACGTTATAAATTTATTTCTTTATCCATAAGGTTTAATTGTATAATTTTTATAAAATTCTTATGTAGATAACACCTATGAAACATATTGGCCTTGCAAGGGAATTGTAAAGAGTTACAATTATAAGATCCCTATACATCAAAGTCGTGTTTCTAAAAATGTTCTTGGTCATTGTATTATCAAGATAGGGCATTGACAGCGCACAAGGATTGGCATATGTAAGCCTCTAGCATATGATGTATGTAACTGATCTCATAAGTTGAAGTACAAAGATATTTGATGACATCATATGGGTGCTTGTTATGGTATTAAGTTCTTTAAACATGACTTGTTAAGTGTTATATTTAGTATTTTCACTTAAATGTTTATGGAAATGTTCTCATATATCAGTAGTGGAAGTGATCCTTAGACTTATGAAACCAAGTCATCTAATATGAGGAGCGTCATGCTTTGATTCCATTTGGAATGAGTCTACAATAAATGGATGCTTATGGTAGGGTGATTTTAGGCATGGCATGAATCATGTAGTAGGTGAATGAATGGTCCAGAGAAGACTCATAACCCCAAGTGATATGAGGGGATGTATCTCATATGCACCTGGTCTGTGTAAATCAAAGTCCTTGGTGAAAGCAATATTGATTATGGAGTTAAAACATAAGGGTTGCATCCTAATATGGAATGGGCTAAGAGTAGACATTGAAACATGCTCTTACTAATTCTGAGATATATGATGAAAGGATATTTATTACATTGAGATATTGAACACTAAAAGGATTGTTTAAACCATATTGACAAACCTGCACATCAGGTGGCCATGATACATTGCTAGATGTTAATCTTGGCCTATAAATATAAAATATTCTTTATTAGGCTATTTTATATTTATTGCCAATATAATAAGGGCTTAATGGTCACACATATAAGGGTGATTAGTAGAAATTAAATTGAGACTAAGCTAATATGTATAATATAAGTAATGTTTACTTAGGCCCAATTTGAATAAGTTTATATGGGCCAAGGGTAAAATTATAATTTTTCAAAAATTAAAATTTTAAACCCTAGACTATATAAAACCCATGATTGCCATCCATCACAGTTGAGAAGATGCTCTAAAATTCCACCAAGAAGCTTGAAAAACCCTAATTTATGATTTACATAATATCCTTGAGGAAATTGGCCGAATCCTAATTCTTTAAGAGGAAAATAGTTTTATTCTTTGTTCTTTGATTCAGGAATCAAGGTCTACTAACTAGAAAAGAAGATTTATTGAAATTTAAGTTGCTAGCATGACTCCTAGCAACAAAGTCTCTTCCTTATTGAAGGTTTTCTGGATTACCTGTATGGATAACCATTAGAGGCTGGATGCTTGGATAGCTTTAGTTTATGACAGTTGAGCTCTGTGTACATGTTCTTAGATCATGGAATTGCTAAAAAACTTCTAGGTATGTTTGAATCTTGAATAGTTCTTTAGGTTTCTTGATCTTAAAGATTAATCAAGATCATGCAAGATGACTCGATTTAAGGAGTCCTTGATTAGTCTGTTTGATTTGTTTTGCTGCCATGTATATGAATCATTTTATAAAGATTTGTAATATGATCACTTGCTGTCTTCAGACTTTCTACAATTTTTTAATCCAAGTCTTGTATACAATGGGATGCCTATATGGCCTAATTCTATGGTCATGGAAAGAAGTAAGGCTTTAGGGACAAATAATTCTTGGTATTCCTTCAATAGTTACTTAATTGCTAAAGACATAAAATAAGGTACATGTTGCTAGTCAGTAACTGTGGCCAATTTAAGCTAATGGTGGGATGCTAGCAAGATAGCATAAAGATGAAGAATGGACCTTATCATCAATGATAATAGCAACTTGGAAGCATTTTGGTCATTAAGCACTTGCAAAAGACCAAGCTCCAACCCTAGTAGAGTTGTCCAATGTGATTGATGCTAAAATTTCATGGTTAAAGCCGTGAAATGTCATAATATAGGTCCTAAAGTTACTAGCAATTCCACCCCTAAAATCAGGTCACGCTTTTAAAGGTAATACCATGAAATTTGTACAAAAAGATTACCCTGGACTAATCATTGTATATTCCTACATATCCCAATAGTGCATGCATGTCTCACATTAGCTATAGTCACATGTTATCTACGATGTTGCCATAAAAAGAGCCCCAACCTGTAGTATTAAAGAAATTATGTGTACTTTCTAAATTGATTAGGATGATATGAGGATGCTGCTATATGAATCCTTCCACCATCATAGTTTGAAAGCATGCAGTCCCTGTCATATTATGAATGGAAACTATAAGTTTCTTTGTTGACTATCTTAGAAGTTAGGAGCTTAGGATTGTCTAAATAATACGACAATTCTTCTCGTTTAGGTTTCTTTTCATAACTCTTAATGAGTAATTACTATCATTGGGATGTCACACATTTATATCCTAACGAATATTTTGAACCACACAAATAGCATAAGCCTTCCTTCCTATGCTCTTCCATCTCAGTTAGAGAAATGGCTTTATTTTGAGTTTTAGGTTGTGTGTTGTTGTTAGTAAAGGTTTTATGTAAGTTAAAGGAGTTGGATTTGTTTGAGTTAGTGGTTAAGATATTAACATTGGGTGGTTGTTTGGGCATAGGCAATAATGGTGGTAAGTGGTTAGGTTTGGCATGCGTTGTGGGGCTAAGGGACATTGTTTGAAAAAAGCTAGGTTTGTAAGTGCTAATGGTATTGTTTTCTTATCGTTTGGACATAGTATACTCTTTATTTGCTTACCTAGGTGTATGGCCATGTTCAATCCCTTAGGTTTAAACAATTTAAGAAACTATCATATATCATGCTCTAAGTTGCTCATGAAGATTCTTAATGCATACTCATAAAAAAGTTGTAACAAATTAAACAACTAAGGAAATTTTCATGAAATTTGAATCTTCTCCAACTGTTTTGACCATTTCTGGCCCCTTCAGTTTACAAAATTTATTCCCAATATGAATCGTCATTTCTTTTGTCTATCATCCTAAAGAAAGTTCATGCACCTTCACTTAAAAGGATGCAATGTTAAATAGATTAAACATAACTAACCATCATAATGTTTAATAATGAGGAGATGCTTTTTAAAATACCAAGGCCTACCATCAAAAAGTCAACTCTTCTCATCCTCAACAAAGAATATGAATAGAAAAGATTTAAGGCCTAGTACCAACACTTCCACTTCTTTTACTAATTTAAACACCCTATTGAATATAGCAATCATTGCATCTTTGTTAAAAGAGAAACTAGGCAATAAGGATCCTACTAACTAAGGTTGCATCTACTCCATCAAAGCTAGCTTCCTTCAATCTTTTGTAATTACAAGAATTTTTTTCCTTCTTGTGTAAACTTGATTTTAGCCCACAATGCTTTAACCCTTTTGCCACCTCATCACCATGCAAACAAACCAAAACTAAAACAACAGAAACTAATAAGAAACTAAAACAAATCCTAAATATCCACACTGATGTTCTTAAGATTTGGAACCCTTATATAAGACAAGACTAAACTACTCATCCCATAAAACCCTAGCTTTGAGAAAACTAAAGATTGATTATTTTTGGTTGTAAGCATGCATATATATTATAATCACTAAAGAAGATATTGTTCATTTGATCAAATTGCTATCACAATTTGTTCAACATAATTTAATTATTATTATTATTATTAGACTTACATGATAATAGAAGAAAAAGATCTAAGAGAAAATGGTAAATTAGCAAAAGGAAAGAATGGAAAGAAAAAAAAAGGTTAAAATATATTTCTTATACGTACGTTGCTTAAGAACTTTTGACAATTATAGATTGGAGATGATTTAAGTGCATAATCTTTCTCCCAAATGAATATTTAGATAAAGATTTAGGGTTAGTAATAATTAAAAAAGGGTGAAAATCAAAGTAATACAGGATAATGGAACACGTACATGGTGTAACGTCAATAGTTTGGTCCACGCTTGGACGATGTGCCCATTCCGCCCTTCCCCTAAACCCAAATCTGGAACGGAAAAAAAAAAAAAAAAAAAAACTGCATATCTATTTGACTCGCAGTCCCACGCTCACCACTCAACTCGCTCTCAGCCTCTCATCAGTCCCCGCCTTCCCATTGGCTGCGTCGACGCTTCAGCCTTCACGCCCTTGCTCTCCCAATTCCCATTTGGCACCAGGTATTTTTATTTTATTACTCTTCTATACTTTTGATAATAAGAAAAAAACAGAAAACTCTTTTAACTTCGCATTTCAATGTCTTTCGAGAACTCCAAATTCCTGAGACTTTTATATTTGCTTGAGTATTTGTTAGGATTGATTTAAGGTGATGTTTAAAACAAACAATGTCGCTTCCCGAATTTTCGAGAGACAAATTCGCACCCCTGCGCCCGGAACCAGCGTATCTTTCATTTATCTTCATTTTCTTGCTTTTTTCTAATTTTTTTCTTGCCTTCCACCTGTTCGATATTTTCTCTCAACCCCCCTTTTTTCTTAAAAAATTACAGGTTCATTGTGCTAGAAGATTTTACGAGAATTTAGTACCGGGTTTTACAATATATGACGTGGAATGTCCGGACCATTCATTCCGCAAATTCACGGATGATGGTCTGTACTTTATAAGTTTCAGTAGGAACCATCAGGATTTGATTGTTTATAGACCAACATGGCTTTCATTTTCCTGCAAAGAAGATTGTGATAACACCCATGAACTTCCCCCTAAGGCTAAGAGGTTCGAGAGTTTCTTCACACAGTTATATGTTAGATCACTAGCTTCCTCCAATGAGCTTATATGTAAAGACTTCTTTCTCTACATGGAGAGTAACCAATTTGGAATATTTGCTACTTCCACCGCTCAAATTCAAGATGCACCTGCTGCTGATGGAGGTATCCGAGGCGTCCCATCTATTGAAAAAATTACTTTTCACCTCTTAAGGTGTGTGTACCGTACCTGCCTTCTTTCTTTTTTTCTTTTTTAATCTGAAAAAGGAAAGTTATAGGATTCTGTCTGTAAAGAACAATTTAAGCAGTGGTGAGAGGCTGTTGTTAATGTTTCCCCCCCAAAAATTATTATTGTTATTTTGTTAATACTATGAAGTTCTGTTCTGATTCTTTTATAACACAATTAGGTTGGAAGATGGGGTTATACTAGATGAGAAGGTGTTTCATAATGATTATGTCAATTTGGCCCATAACATGGGTGTCTTCTTGTATGACGATTTGCTGGCAGTTGTGTCGCTTCGTCATCAAACAATACACATTCTTCAAATCAGGGACTCTGGGAACCTTGTTGATGTGCGAGCTATTGGTGCATACTGCCGTGAAGATGACGAGCTTTTTATAAATTCGAGTTCTCAGGCAAGATGCTGTTGCTTTTTTGTCTTTTAATCTGTCTTCTATTATGTTCTGCAAATATCAAACAGTTTAGCTTAGGCATCAGTGAGTTCTAATTCAACTGAAGTTACTGCATCTCCAATTACTTGACTTCCTGTTAGTCCTTAAAGCTTTTCAAATTAGGATAGCTTTTCTGCTTGTAAATGTTTTGAACATAAATGTTTTTGATTGAGAAGCTTCTTCAAAACAATGCATCTCTGCCCATATGTTTATGTTGATTACTCTGGATTTATTTGATTATTTTGAGATTAACGTTACAGTTATTAGATCAAAAATCTTCTCTTATTAGAACCCCTAAAAGTAGAAAAACTGACATAACGAAAACCTGCATGCAAGTGTGTGTTGCAATGCTGATGTTTCTATGCTTTCTTTTTAAACACCAAATGTAACATATAATGAGAGTTTTGCTTAAACATTTTTGGTTGTCTTTTTCCTTTTACTATAAATCTACTGTATTTGTCATATATTAGCAGTTATATAAACTAAATCTGAAAAATAAACAAGTGAAGCAATTTCATATCTTATGATGGAGAATGCCCAATATAACTCAGCTTCTAAATATGACAATTACCCATAGCCAATGTTTATCATTTTAATTCGTAAACCTGAGAGGCTGATTGTTTTTCACCATGTTTCTATTGTGAGTGTCTGAATTAACAAATTAGCTATTTATGATAGAACTTCACTAATTCTGACAAAAGTTAACTGCATCAGTTGTCGGGCAATCGTGGAGACCTTGTAGATAATGGTATACATCATGAACAGCCTAATTCAAACAATTCTTTTCTGAGTGGTATCAAACAACGTTTACTTTCGTTCATATTTCGCGAAATATGGAGCGAAGAAACAGATCAAAGTCAGGTTAGTAATTTGATTTTCTGGCCTAAAAAGAAGCTTTTGTCAAATTATACTTTTTGAAGTTGCTTCTGTTTTTGCATTGCTTTAATTATCAATATCCCCAATGAGCATTGTAAAGAGCTTCAAAAATAGTTTTATCTCATATAACTTTAAAAGTATAATTGCGATGTTTCCTTGATATATCAGAGGGTCCAATGCCTGAAGAAGAGGTTCTATTTCCATTTCCAGGACTACGTTGACTTGATGATCTGGAAGGTAGAAATTTAATTTCTTATGTTCTTCCACTTGGGCTGCTGTTTTGCATGAATCAAACGGGATCACTTCTATACTCTGTTTAGTCCTTCAATATAAGATGATTCAAGTTCTATTATACTAGTTGATAGAAATGTAACAAATTTACACAACTCTTGGACAGGTACAATTCTTGGACCGGCATCATCTGCTTATCAAGTTTTGTAGTGTTGATGGAGGGGTGAGGTTTTGTTGCTGTTGCCTGAACCCAATAATAGGGCCAAGATATATGAGGAAATAATGAAAGAATTTTAAAATTTATATTTCTTTATCATAAAACCCTCAAAAACTCTTTCTTGACTGGAATACTGGCTGTGCTTTGTAGAGAAATATTTTATTTGAAATACATTACGATTTGTTAACTTGAAAATTTCAGGTATCACGAAACACTGACCAACAACCTGCATTCTTTGCTGTATATAATATGGAGACAACTGAAATTGTTGCATTCTATCAGGTATTATTTAATTGTTGTTTTGTTTGTTTTGTCTTCTTTGTTAAACTTTCTGACAATCACATATTTTATTTCTTCTTTCAGAATGCAGCAGATGAGCTTTACCTTCTCTTCGAGCAATTCTGTGACCATTTCCATGCAACATCAATATATTCGTTATATATGAATTTCATATCTTCTCACTCAAATAATGTCCATGCTCTTGAACAACTAAAGTGCATGAAGAATAAAGCCAGTAGCTTCTCACAGGTGTTATTTATTTTTGTTGGAAGTTGTTACTACTCTACTGTTTTATGATTTTCTTGTACGCTTTTGAGAATTCTTTTTGGATATTTTACCTTCTTAGGGTTCTGCAATAGTACTGGGTATCATTTACAGGACTGTAATTTCAGTTATATATTGTCTAATTGCCTGATGACTTTTTTGCAGTTTGTAAAGAAGATGTTGCCCTCTTTGCCTTTCAATTGTCAATCAATGAGTCCTTCTCCCTACTTTGATCAGTCTCTTTTCCGCTTTGATGAGAAGGTTTGATTCTCAGGCTGCTAGTTTCACGTATTCCCATATTGTCTACCACATTTTATTTTTAATTTAAGATGACTAGGTGGCTTTATGTCCTTACAGGCTTGTGTCGTATTTGTATTAAGGCCATAATTTCTCTTTCTTTGCTCTATGTATGCTTTTCCTCTTCTTTTTGTTTAACTGCCCATTTAGAATCCTCACCATTTCTTGCATGTATTGCAGCTAATCTCAGCAACAGAGCGGCACAGACCGCCAATGGAAAATCCCATCAGGTTCAATTCTAGGAGGCAACCAAAAGTTGTCAAATTTAAGATAAAGCCAGGTAAAATTTTTTTCCTTGTATTATCTATTTAAGCAAAGTCGGTTTTTTCCTTTCAACTTATAAGAAGCAAAGGATCTTTCCAACTTTTGTCATAATTATATCAATGTCCATTCCTTCTACATCTGGCCATATATATGGCTTATTTCAGATTTACACCATGATAATTGGTCTGTCTGTCTGTCTCTCTGTCCATGGTAATGCACCTTTTGCTTTCCTTTTACCCGTATGGACAATTAAAAATCTTAGCTGTATTATGGTATCAAAACTATTAATGGTTGAGGCCTTTTGGTTTAGGTCCCGAATTCGGTAGCGCAGATGGTCGGAGCAAGAAGATTTCGTATTTCCTGTTCCATCCATTTTTGCCTCTTGCTCTCTCCATCCAGCAGACCTTGTTCATGCCACCATCTGTTGTGAATATCCACTTTCGCCGATAAACAAGTATTTCTTATGATGGCCAGTTGGCCAGCCAGTAGAGCTAGTTCTTTTAGTTGATATTATGTTATGTATATCGGTATATTTTGATACTGAGCATAGCATAGCTGATAGTTCATCCATTATTATTATCATAATTATATGAAATCTATGTTTGGCTTTTCTTCTCATCTCTATGTTAATGTGTAAGTAACACACCTTATCTTAGAAGATTGAACGCATCAATCATCAAGGTTTTGTTGCCGTCTTAGGAAAATTATTATCAAAAGAATAAATAAATGTTAAGTCATTGCTTCTGCGTAGGTTTAAGTTTCACGGCTTTGGTTAAGGATGTAAATGAAATTCATGTACTTCAAACTATTTGAGTTCACAATGAAAAATATTCGAATTTAATTCAATTATTGTGGAGTCAAGTTCAAACTCGAGTAACTTAAGTTATTGAACAAGCTAGATTTAAGTATTTTAATGCTCGACTCATGCAACACACGAGTTTAATTGAGTTTCCTTTTTTAATTTTTAATATTCAAATAGTATTAAAAAATTTCAATTCAAATTCAAGTTCCAAAAAAATATTTGACTTTGAAGTCGAATATGAGAATGGAGCTTATAGTTTTACCATAAAAACAAACCTAATTGAGTTTGAGTAGTTTGGTGTTTATTTCGAATTAACCACAGATTGATTGTTTAGTTGCGAGTTTTGAGTCAAGTTCCTACTGAATCGAATTTATCATTGCTTGAGTCCTACCAGATTAAATTAGCTTTGAGCCAAGTCTATAAAGTGCTTCCCTAGGAATTTGGTAAATTTTATGCCCTTCATTGAATTGGTGTAATTCTTAAAGAGCTTACCTTACACTTTAAATGAAGTATTTAAATTTATACTAATTAGAAAATGATTAACTGAATTTGGTTTCATAAAGTGACACTAATTCAATTAATAAATTTATAAAAATATAAAATACATATATAATATCAAATATAAAATTAAGTTATCAGTACCTTAAAAAATTACTTCTTTGTATTCTTAAAAATAAGTTACTTATTCTTAAAATCTACCCCACTTATTTTTGGAAAAACTAGCCACATATACGTACATTTCCTTTTTAAAGCACCCAAGTAATGGCTACGCATTTTTTTTTATTTTAATAAATAAAATTAACAAGATGATATATATTTTAAAATATATTTAAAAAATAAATAGGGTATGATATTTTCTAATCCATTAAAAAAATTTAGTATAAGTATATAAAACAACTTTAACTTAATTGAGGCACATAAAGTAAAGGTATCTAGAGAAATTCGAATGATTGATTGGATTTTTATTTAGAGGAAACTAAACTTAAAAAAAAAAAAAAAGCTTTCACTTATCCCACGTGCATATTTAGGAGGTGTTTTATGATTTGAAATCAATTATTGGGGGGAAGAAGTGGTTGTTTAACAAACTTGTATGACATATATCCCTTGGATATTCTTTGATTACTTTCTACAAATCTAGAGGAACGATGCGTATCTCTAACGTTTTCTTAATCAATTTGATTATTTCTAATCTTAGTACATCTAATAATTATCAAAAGTTGCAAAATAATGTTACTATAATATAAATTATTAAATAAATCAAAATTATAAATACAAATATAATATATATTAAATCTGTTATCTTAATATATTTAAACATATCATGATTATTATATTATTTTTATATTTGTTAAACTTCTCATGCTTGTATCGCATTTTTGCATCGAATTCAAAATTATTAGAGGTTATCGTACTCCCAAAGCGAGCTTCAGTTTTCTATTTACTATGTTGAGAATTGTGTACCAATTTCTATTCTAATTTATGGGATATGAGTTGCAAATTGAAAAAAAAAAAAACAGATGAGAAAGTCCTTGCCTGCACAAGAATTGTTGCATTATTTTTATCAAAGAAATATTATTTTGTAGTAATAATTTGTTACGATAATAATATAAAAAATAGTGGAGAAAATAGAAGTTGAATAAAATAATATTTTATTTTAAAAATGGTTGGCACATGTATTATGCCTTCGCCTGCCAAAACATGAAATGAACTCGCAAGGGAAAGGGCCTTCACCTGAGGTTTCAAACAACGAATTCACTTGTCTCAACCCAACTCAGGTCGGCAGCCAATCGTTCCGCTACCTTAGCTGCCACCTCCTTCCTTTTAAGGTGAGTATCGATTTTCATTTCCACTCCGATTTTTGTTTCTTTTTAGAACTTTTAACTCTCCAAATTATTCACAAATTTAAATTAAAGACTTTTGGAAATACTCAATTTTAGTTACTAATATATCATCTTTCTTAGAGACAAATAAAATGTCTTACAAGAAAATACACTTCTGCGCTTAATAGAAAAGCTAAATCTATAGCTAGTGGTGTTGCTTTTCTAGAGATTGCTTCACTCTATAGCTAGTAGTGTTGCTTTTCTAGAGACTGCTTCACTGAATGCTGCTTCACTGGAAAACTTTTATTCATGATAGCTTGTGTTTAGAACATTTCTTTTTCATAATAACTCCAAATAACTCTTGTTTAGAATAGCACATTCATTGAACAACGCGTCTATAACAATACCTTCATAGAACAAGTCATTTACATGACAACACTCTTAGGAAAAGACACTTCAACTAAGAAGTATTCTACTAAAGATGCTTCA
>JBBYHK010483793.1:0-15292 GCA_038382065.1 Adansonia grandidieri | reverse complement strand
AATTAATCAGCCAAATATTCAAAGCAAACAAGAGGATAATATAATTTTTTGAATGAAAATTACTTGTCGATGATCAACGTATTTTTCTTATAATTAATGATTGCATACAAAACAAATACTTGATTTCGTTCAAATTTCTTCTGCCTATTAAAATTTTGAAGACGTGTCTTGTGAATTAATATTAAGTAATCATCTTTAAAACGTGTGTATGAATCACCCAAGTCAGCCTAATCTTTCATTGTTCATAGTGTTAATTAATTAATTTATTTTGAATTTGTTAAATTTCCAAAGTTCGTCCATATGTATTGTAAGCTGGCCGAATCCTCAAAAATTGAAATGATTTGTCCGAAAGGCTAAAACAAAGGTGGACTTTGGATAAAAACAAAAGCCATTGATTGAGGTCCGTTTCATTACAACGTGGACTATATCGTTTGCAAGCAATGAGGAAACTAAGCTAATCAAACTGTCTGATCAAATTTTTAAAAATGTAATTGAAACATTCTTGAATAGCTACTGATTGTGATTGCCAAATTAGAAAAAAAAAGGGTTTATCGTTTTAGTAGATGAATCTGACTTGGTTTCGATTTGATTCCATTATATCCTTTTGCCTTAGAATTATCGACATTTGGAACAAACGAATTTTGATTGTTGATTTCATTCTTGATTAAGATTGATGGTGAAATGTTATTTACTTATTTATTTATTTATAAAGTTATTGAGAGGATTTTGAGAGTGAAATGGAATCGTTCAATTTTGGGTTTACTTTTGTTTACAAAGATAGCCTAATTTAATATTAAACTTTAATTGTTTCAAAAAACACATTATTATGATTGTTATTTCAAAAAATAATATTTTACTTACAATCTTTTTATTATAATATTATAATTATTTAATCGTAATAAAAATTATATAAAAATTTATTTCTAATAAATATACATTTCATATAATTTTTTATAAACTTTATATAATTTAAAATATTAATTAATTAATTATAATATAATTACCATAAATAATATCTTTCGGTTATTTCGATTGTCTTGATGCTAGAGGTTAAGAGACACTATTTATAACCATTTCCAATGGGGGAATCTTCCAATTGTAAGACTTTTTGTCTGGGGTTTGGGCATAAATTGTCTCAACCCCAGACTTTAAACAAAAATAACTTATCACAAAATATTTTTATCGGTCAAATAATTTAAAAAAAAAAGAATTTAATTTGATATGATTTGAACTTCTCAGAATCAACTCATCATAGAATTTGATCCGACGCATGACGCAAAAGTAAAACAAATTGAAATAAAAAATTTTAAATTTAAATAATTTTTTAATATATAAATAATAAAATTTTTTAATTTTATAAATAAAATTAAAATATTATCATACACTTTAAATATATATCTAAAAATAAAAATTAAATAAATAAAATACTTATAATGTTTTAATTTCGTTTATAAAATTTTTAGCTCCCGGAGAACCAGATGTCAAAAGGGTGCAAAATATTCCACTCTGTTCTTTGTTCTCTACGGTGGGAATTTGTTGGCTTGGATTCATCATTAGTGTCGAATCAAGTAATGTCGTGGCCGTTAGTTATTTGTTGTTTGCGGCAGGTGAAAGAGATTGCCACATTTTCTGTCGTTCTTAATGGCAGCTGGCCGTCCAGGAAATAAAAATTGCTGATTAAGCTTAATTAGCAACATTTGAGTTTCACTGGTCTTTGGTCACAATGCGCAAATATTTAATTGGTTTATATATAAATATATATTTATAAGTTGAGAGATAAAAAAAAAATATTTAGAATCGGATTTAAGTTTATGGGTTAAATTTAGTATTCTATTAATTATTATGGCATGAGGTTATTGACAAATAGTTTATATTTGATAGAATATGTATTTTTATATATCATTAATAAATTAGATATACCATTTTATTAAAATATTTTAAAAATAAATAAAAATAATATTTAACATCATCTTATTTGTAACACTATATTTAAATATTTATCATGTTATCGTACCCTGCATTAAATAGTTAGATAACATCATTCATGATCATGTTTCCCACCCCTTTTTGGCACATTGATCCCAATCCGTTTCCTATATCTTCTCGTATCTTCCGGCATTACTCCTATAGTTGTCAACAATTCCTCAAAAGCTCATCACGCTGTTTAATTCTAGCCATATACTGATTTTCAAGCTTTTCTTGTAGCGGGGAAAAGTGGACAAACTTACAAGGTGCAACGTTTGGTTGAAGTTCATTTTACCATTTAATGTGTGTGGGAATGTTTTGATTTTGACATTTTATCAAGCATGTGATGCAACTGCTGGCATTGACAACTATTCAAGCCTGATGATCGTTTTCTTCATTCCTACAATCTTTTTCTTTGTCTATTTTCCATCAGGATGACTCCACTCCCCCAATCACAAGAAAGTAGAAAACGGTCTAATCCCATAGCTTCATTCAACTTTATAGACCACTTTCGCTTGTCGAAAAATTTTTTCCCCCTAAGTTTCCATAAGGTTTAAATGCAGGAAAAGCTCGTTTTAAGTAGGCCAGTTTCAGTTGACGATGTAGAGCTAATTATAGCTGTCAAATTCCCATTATGGAAGAATTTCTTTGATGCTGACGCTAATGGATTTTGCTTTTTTTTTTGGATAATTGGGGATGAGAATGCTTAGAATTAAACCTAAATTTGTATATCAATTCTCACATGCTCCTAACAATTAGATTTGTTGAGGTCGAGTGCGGTCTTGCAACACAAAAAAGGTCAGAAAGGTGTCGGAGTTGATACTCCGGGGGCCCTCTCCGATGGTTAAGTTAGTATGCGAGTGTTTGAAGATATAGTAATGGAGATTCAGAAAATGGGAGAGAATCCTTTATCTTTGGGTTTGCTTACCCTTTTATAAGTGTTGTCTGGAGACATAGTATCAGGTGATTTGGTGATGTGACTAGCACCGAGCTAGTTGTCAGGCTAAGGTACCCTGAGGTTGGCTTTGTTAGTTTGCCGCTATTCGAGAGGTATCAGTCCTGAAGTCATACTGCTTCGAGGTTAAATTGTTGTCTGTTGTTGTTTTGGCGGTCGCCTGATTGCACGATCACCCAAATGGTGAAAGCTGACTAGTAGCCTGATCGCCCAAATGGTAAAAGTCATTTTTGGCGGTCGCCAAATCGCGCAAATGGTAAAGTTGACTAGTAGTCATTTTGGTCACCCCAAATGGTAAAGTTAACTAGTAGCCATTTTGATCACCCCAAATGGTAAAGTTGACTGGTAGCCATTTTGGGCGATTGACCCGATCGACCAAGTGGGCAATAGCCGATAGCCCGATCACCCAAGTGGGTGATAGCCATTTTGGGCCGATTGCCCAAGTGGGCGACAGCCATTTTGGGGGATCAGATCGCCCAAATGGTATAACAATTGTCCCCTCTCCATGTCCCAAAAGACAATTATAAAGTGATTATTGTTTTAGGACTTTAGCGAATGCTAGTGTTTGCTGTATCGGACATGATTGGTGTCTTTTAAGTGTTCATTGTGCAATTGAGTCTTTGGTGGTGATCGTGCGACTTGGAGTTACATTGTCGGGCGTTTGTAGCCAGAAGAGCGACTAGGCGTCGCGTGCTTGAAATTTTATAAGTGACAAAAAGGTCACTTAGCGTCACCTTGGTGGCAAACTGTGTGACTCAGAGTCACGTTGTTGGGCCGTGGTGACCAATTTGGCGACTAGGTGTCACGTGCTGAGATTTTATGAGAGACAGTAGGTTACTTGGCGTTGCCTTGGTGGCAAGTTTGTGTGACTCGGAGTCACATTGTCGAGCCATGGTGGTTAGTTGGGCGACTAGGCGTTGCGTACTAAATTTTTATGAGAGATAGTGGGTCACTTGGCGTCGCCTTGGTGGTAAGCTGTGACCAGGAGTCATGTTGTCGAGCCATGGTGGCTAGTTGGGCGACTAGGTGTCGCGTACTAAAATTTTATGAGTGACAGTGGGTCACTTCGAGCCATGGTGGCTAGTTGGGCGACTAGATGTCGCGTACTAAAATTTTATGAGTGACAGTGGGTCACTTGGCGTCGCCTTGGTGGCGAGCTGTGACTAGGAGTCATGTTGTGGAGCCATGGTGGCTAGTTGGGCGACTAGGCATCACATACTAAAATTTTATGAGTGATAGTGGGTCACTTAGCGTCGCCTTGGTGGCGAGCTGTGACTAGGAGTCATGTTGTCGAGCCATTGTGGCCAGAAAGGCAACTAGGCATCGCGTGTTGAGATTTTATGAGCGACGTTGGGTCGCTTGGCATGGATCTGGTGGCGAACTGGTGTGTGGTTGTCCTGTTTGGGTGTCTTCCGAGTGCCGAGGACCAAGGCAGTCAAGCCTCCTATTAGTCCATGATCCTTGGTTGCTCTTTCACTCTTTGTCCATTTCTTGGTTTATCGATTTACGATTTCGATTGCCTCAGCATCAACATATTTCTATGCCTTTTCATAAAATTGGTATAGCTTTGTGGGCTGTGCATCGGTTAGGGCGTATTTCAAGTATTTGTGGCGGACACTGCCATAAAGGCTTGGATAGCCCATTCATCATTGAGGTCTTGTACTTCCAGAGTGGCAGCATTAAAACGCTTGACATAGTCTCGAATGGTTTCTTCAGGATTTTGTTTAATCGCCATTAAGCTAGCGCAGGTTCTGACGGCTTTCTTGCAGCTTCTGAAATTAGCAAGAAAGTGCCTGCCCAATTGGTCAAAGTTGATGATAGAACCTGGGCTTAAAGAATACCACCATGTGCGTGCCAGGCCTCGAAGGGTTGTTGGAAAGATGCGACATTGTATGGCATCCAGGATGTCATGCAGGCTGTAAAACGTACGAAAATGATTTAAGTGGTCGGTTGGGTCAGTCTTGCCATCATATGTGTCGGGGGAAAGCTTAACTTTCCAAGGGACGGCTACTTGGCGGATGGCAGGTGACAGGGGATTGTGCTCATCAGCGAGCCATTCCCAATTGGTCTTCCGATGTGCTCGGAGTTCTTTGATTTCTTGTTTGAGGGCAGCTATCTGTTGAGCAAGGTCTAAGGGCAGGGATGGTGGTCGATGGTCGCCAATGTGGCAGGAGGTCCCTTGTGGCATGTGTCACCGAGCTAGCGTAGAACTTTCCCCTATCATTAGGCGAGTTGTATGGTTTGGTGCAATGGGCCAATCTTGTGGTCTTGGGTTTAGGATGTTTTCAGCGTGTCGTATCTGGTGATCAGTAGGTTATGAGTTTTGGCTGTTGGTTTGGGAATTGACAAGTTGTACTAGTTGAAGCTGTGATTGCTAGATGGCGGCCAGCTGACTGGCGATGGCTTGGAATTGGGCTTAGTAGTAGGCGTGATAGTCAAATTGGCCTGGTGGCGACAGTAAGGTTGGCGACATTATCGCATGGATTTGTGATGGTATAGGTGTGTTGAGATGAGTAATTGGGGGCGCTGGGGCATCCAAGGGTATGTGAAAGGTGTTTGTGACTTCCGGTGACGGTGAGAGGTTTTGTGAAATAGCGTTAGCGTGTGGTTAGCCATGTTTTTTTTCTTTTTTCCCACAGACGACGCCAATTGTTGAGGTCGAGTGCGGTCCTGCAACACAAAGAAGGTCAGAAAGGTGCCGGAGTTGGTACTCCGGGGGCCATCTCCGATGGTTAAGTTAGTATGCGGGTGTTTGGAGATATAGTAATGGAGATTCAGAAAATGGGAGAGAGTCTTTTACCTTTGGGTTTGCTTACCCTTTTATAAGTGTTGTCTGGAGACATAGTGTTAGGTGATTTGATGGTGATGTGACTAGCACCGAGCTAGTTGTCAGGCTATGGTGCCTTGAGGTCTACTTTGTCAGTCTGTCGCTATTCGAGAGGTATCAGTCTTGAAGTCATACTGCTTCGAGGTTACATTGTTGTCTGCTGTTATTTTGGCGGTCGCCTGATTGCACGATCACCCAAATGGTGAAAGCTGACTAGTAGCCTGATCGCCCAAATAGTAAAAGTCGTTTTTGGCGGTCGCCAGATTGCGCAAATGGTAAAGTTGACTGGTAGTCATTTTGGTCACCCCAAATGGTAAAATTAACTGGTAGCCATTTCGATCGCATCAAATGGTAAAGTTGACTAGTAGCCATTTTGGACGATTGATCCGATCGCCCAAGTGGGCGATAGCCGATAGCCCAATCACTCAAGTGGGTGATAGCCATTTTGGGCCGATCGCCCTGATCGCCCAAATGGTATAACAAGATCATCGCCCAAATGGTATAACAAGATCAAAAGATTGTTGGCAATGCCTATCTAACATTTTAAAACTATTCCAACTTATATGTATATATATGTATGCAGATTTGCTAAGCATTGAGTTAGCTAGCTGGTGTTGTTTTCTTCAGAAAAAGATGACCACATTTTTACAGTTCGGAGCAAAATTAATTGAAGAATTAGATATAAGTACTTGAATATTGTATGGGTCTCTTAAAAATTATATGTATATTTGACGACGTTAAACTACTTCACCTCTATGTGTTTATCTTATCGTTACATGAAATATATGTTATTTGATAACAGTTGGTAACATGAGAATACATGGTAGGTAATGTATAACTTCAAAGTAAGATTCTCTTATGCCACTAATCACAAACTTTGAAATGTCATATAGGGTGGCTTTTCACCATGAACTTTAAGGAAGTATATTGAATATGAAATCACATATTACACTATTATAGCATTAATATAAAACTTGAACGCGTGTGGCGTTGTAGGGTGATCAGTTAGGTTCGGCTAAGCCTTGTCTATTTAATTTAAAGTTGAACTATCTGTTTGCTTGCTGCATAAATATCGCGGACTTTGTTAACGCTTTCGAATCATCCAATCCAATAAAGGCCGAAAATGACATTTCCAGTTCTAAGTAGGCCTGCAAAAAGCCCAAATCCAACAGGCTTTAAAATAGCCCAAAAACAAAATCATGGCGTCGCCCGGACTCGAACCGGAGACCTTCAGTGTGTTAGACTGACGTGATAACCAACTACACCACGACACCATTTGATATGCATGTCCAATTTATTTTTAGTAACAATTTCTTAATAGCCATGCAAACATACGCAAATCAAATCTTATATAAAATTAATTTTTAGTATATTAAAATTAATATAAATATATAACACATTAAACAAGTTATAACACAAAAATAAAATGACATGAATTCACCAATTGTAAAGTCTTTTGTATTTTTTATACAAATCGGAACCAAGTTTCTATGTTATCATGTGATAAGTTATTACTAATATATATGACTTAGGCTCACCATTTATCATTAGTACAATTTTTTAGAGCAAAAATTAAACTTTATTGTAATCTCAACATTAAACATGTAAAATAATTATACAATTCAAATAAAAATAATAATGATTTTACTGTCTAAAAGCCGACCATTAAGTAAAATTTATTATTGTAAACACTTTTTTGACATTTTAATTTTTAACGCCATTTTTATAGCAATATCAGATAACTAAGAATTCTTAATTCCCTTGAAAACAATCTCCCCACAGTCTACGTATTTTTTTTTCTTGATTTATTTACTCGATGGTCTCTTCCAGCTTGCTTAATCGCCTTTCACCTTCTTCGCACCATTCTCGCCACGCACGACCTTTTATTGTCGGATCTAATATTTATCGACTTTTTGACACTAAAAACGTGTTCAGAGAGCTTCGATTGCACAATACGCGAAACAGTAAAGCTAGACCTGGTCCAGTCTGTCAGCTAAAACCCCGTTTCACCATTGATTACCACTATTAGGAAAAGACAAATCAACAAAAGCGTGCCAACTTATCAGTTCAATTTTTACAATTAACGAGCTTTAGCCAATTGTTCGAGAAACCGGATGCAAAGCAGCGATTAAAACCCAATTAGAGAAGAACCCTAGAAAATCAAAAGTGAAAATCGAATATTCAAACGCAAAAAGAAAAAATCCAATTATTTTGATATGAAATTCTCGGACAAATTCATTGAAGACTAAAACCGAAATATATTTTAAAGATAAAAGAAAAAAAAAACTAAAAAAAATAAAACCTAAGAGAACTAGAGAATAACCCAAGAAAAGCCTACAGCAAGCTGTTGTAAAAGATTTACAAAACCCATCTAATCGAACCCTAAGAATAAAATTAACCACCGAAACCGTAAAGAGTCCTGCCCTGCCTCTTGAGAGCGTAGACAACATCCATGGCGGTAACGGTCTTACGCCTTGCGTGCTCCGTGTAGGTCACGGCGTCTCGGATCACATTCTCCAGAAAGATCTTGAGTACACCACGTGTTTCCTCGTAGATCAAGCCGCTGATTCTCTTCACGCCACCTCTACGAGCCAGCCTTCGAATCGCCGGTTTGGTAATGCCCTGGATGTTATCTCGGAGAACCTTCCTGTGCCTCTTTGCTCCACCCTTTCCCAATCCCTTGCCCCCCTTTCCACGGCCCGACATTTTCTTGATTCTAAGAGCTTCGAGAGGCGATGAAAAATCCGAAAATTTTCTATCTTTCGAAGTCCGGGTGGTTGAAATACAGAAGGGGTTTAAATAGGGAGGTTCTTGGGTTGTGTTTGCGGGGAAAGCAATCTGAGAGGGGAACATTTACCGTTGGATTTGATCGTCATCGAACGGTAAGCATTTGTGATCCGTGGCTTTTGATTTTATTGGATGTAGGTCGAAATTGAAGCAGATGCGAAAGGAGCGCCGTTAGATTAAGATGTTATGCAACGTTTAATATGCTGATCCGTGTCGTGTGTATTTGTGTAGTTTTGAACCGTTGATTAAGTTCTCATCTACGGCTCCCTATCCCGCAAGCGATCCTGTTGGTTAACTGTGGTATGCTCGGATTGCTTAGGTGGAAGTTTCTTTAAAATCTTAATTCCCACTTACATTTTGTTATTTTTCTCTCTTATAGTTGTATGAACATATGTATAAAGTATTCATTCATGTGCTATATTGCTTTTACTAAATTTAATGAACACCAATTCAATTATTACATTTAAATAAAATTCAAACATTTTAACAATAATAAATACAAATCACAATGATATAAACGTGCAGAGCATCGCTTCGAATTTTTTTTTTTAAATTTGCTTTGATTTAGATGAAATTAAAAATTTATTTTATTTTTTAAAAAATTATTATATTAATATTTATATATTTTAAAAATTAAATTTAATAAAAATATTTTTATTAATTAAAGTAATTTGAATCGAATGATTATTCATTCACGTGCTATTACGCTTTTCACCAAACCAACGAAATACTTTTACCATACACCAAGAAAGGAATCGGGCTATTAACGGCATCGTTTCTATTTGGCGGTCAAAATAAATTTAGCTAATTAAAACCCTTTAAGGGTTTAGGATTAAACAACCAATATTCTTTTTGTCAGGGCTTTCCAGGGAGGAGAACAAATGGCCGTGAGAAGTGGAAATTTGAGGCGATTTTTTTCAACGACTTTGAGTTTATTTGATCAACCCATAGCTGCTCTTGCCGCTAAAGCAGCTCGGGTTGCTGAACAAATGCCACCTTCAACTACCCTCTTTGTTTCTGGTAATCTCTGTTTTCAATTAATTCTAATAGTTCATTATTAAAAAAAAAAATTTGATTTTTTTTTTTTTTGCATTGCAATCATTATTCTCTTGATGGGTTTATTTCAGGGCTTAGCGGAAGAACTACAAACCAAAAACTTCGTGAAGCGTTTGCCAATTTTGGTGATGTTATTCATGGTAATTTGTTTCTTCTCTTTATCTCTAAAAGGACCTGAAAAGATTTGATAAGAAAGAATCAAACTAACTACATTTAAAAAAAATTATAAACAGTTTTTATCCCAATTGTCAGATTAATTTTAAGACTCAAGAGCAATAATATGTGAACCCGGGTTAGCCTCTGGACACATCTTAGCATTCAGCATGGTTTAGTATGGTAGATTCGGATCTCAATATTTGTAATTTTTTTCCTATTGCAGGCTATGATTTTGTTGTACCAAAAACAAAGAACATTACTGTGATGTCTGTAGTGATTCAATTCGACTGACAGAACAAATACGCTATCTCTTACAGATTTTTTTTTGGGGTGGGGGGGGTTTGGTTATGTTTTAGCTACGGTGGTTACAGATCGCCATTCGCTTACTAATCACAGCAAAGGCTATGGATTTGTGAGATATTCTAATTTAGAAGATGCAGAAAAGGGAATGAAAGCAATGGATGGACAGGTATGTCTGCTTTCCAAATGCTACCATCTTTTTGAGAGAGAAAAAAAAAACATTGGATTCTGTTTTTTTTTTTATTGGAACTGTTCCTGTTTCTACTGCTTTAATGATGATCATGTTTTCGGTTAGTAGTTATTAAACCTTCTTATATAGATTTTTCAACAACGTTTCTGAAGAGTCTAATGGTTAATTGTGAGTTTAACTTCCATAGCATCTCTATGTTGTGTTGTTTGACACTTCAGATTCTCGATGGAAGGGTGATATTTGCAGAGTATGCGAGATCAAAAGGTACCCTTAGACAGTCAGCAACCGACAGACAGTGATTAGCATGCCACCTCATGATAAATCAAACATATATTATATGAGAATGTGAATATATTATTATATCTAAATGGCTTAATGAAGACGGTGTTTAATTTTCAATATATGTTTATATGCTTAAGCTTAAGGACCCAATCGATGTCGATATGCTTAAGTTCTGCTCTGCATGAACCAGATATGCAGAGATTCTTAACAAATGTACTTTGATTCTATTGTTTGAATAGATTCAGAGTTCAAATTATGTTGTAAATTTTGTCTTCCGCTGTTTATCAATGAATGATTTATGGTAGTAGGATAAAAGATTGAGGAGTTTATCTTGTGAATTATGGCAACGTCATGTCGCTTAAGATAGGCGAATGAACAAATTTTTTCATACTGGTCCATTCCAGAATATCAGCAAACTAACTCCGGTCATATGTCTTATGCGGATCGTGATGCCATTGCCAAATGACTTGTCGATTTGTCATGAACCATCAATCCGTAACACTTGCAAGTTGCAAACTCATTTGTTTTAAAGGGGCCATGATCAAGCACATGCTAAGCCTAACCAGAAAAATAGAACCAAGAATGGTGCATAAAACTGATATTTGGCTTGAATTATGCAAACAAACACGCATTAGTACAACTGGGTATGTATTCTTCATGTTACTTGTTTGATGTAAAGGGAAACATCAAATTAATGGATGGCAACACAACAAAGGCCTTTAGTACATGTTAGAAGGAAATTGCCCCTTAAAAGTGCTACTTTCTTCTGCCTGCTGTAGATGGAGCCTTAATGTGTAGTTGTTCAGCTGCATCCATAAAACAAGTTATAATCAGTTTGTTTTCCCCAAAGCATTAGAATTAAAGGCCTCACAGCTGAAACCAAACCTTAGGGTAATGGTACAAATCGAACATCATAACAAAATATCGAATATACTATGAAATTGTCAGTCTAGCAGTCTAAAGCCAAATCTACCATTACCTCTAAAGTTCGAACTTGTTCTATGTACTTGCGTAGCATGAGCTTCAAGCTCTGTACTTCTCTTTCGTTTCCCTCTTGCTCTAAGTCGCGTTCATGGTGAATGGCAACAGATCTCCTCAAAATTTGATTGTCATTTAACAAGCTTTGCATATGTTCCTTCAAGGAAGTATATTCAATCTGCTTCATGATCATAATGTGAGTGAATCAAGTTGGCCATCGTCAAGAAGAAATCTTGTTGAAAACTTCAAAAAAAAAAATTGTTTTAGATTACCTCCTCACCAGCCCTTTTATTAGCAGTTATACTTCTTTCGAAGGCTTCTAAAATCCGAGCAGCACGTCCCCTAGCGTCGTCGATGTTGGTTGCACTCAACATCTCGTGCACGAACAAATCCACCCACTTGGGACGATCGACCTCATTTCCGTTATCAGACTTCTGCTTGATATTATTCACATCTTCAGCATTATGATCTGGGATTTGACTACCTGGTTTATACGAAACCGGAAAATCCAATATAAGTTCAAATAAGACATAACATGTATACCAACCTCGATCAAAAGTAATCGATAAAACAAAAGCAGCTAAGCAAAGAACAAACAACTTACATGTAGCAGTAACCTCAAAAGGAAGATCAGTAAAATTTCTAATTCTCGCAGAATCAGAACTATTTGATTTATTTCTTTCTTCAAGATAGGTGGAAAGTGCACTTAAACTCTCCCTTTGATCTTCAATCTTATTGTTTTGATTTCTGAGACCGGAAGTTATGAACTAAATACAGAATTATCAAACAAGATTAGCACATGAAAGAAACAAAATCCAAGTTAAAGCAGAAATATATATGCAAACGAAAGCCTAATAAAATTGAAATTTGGATATGAAAAACAATGGAAGATCTAATGGTTGTTTACCATTTCTAAACGATTTAGTAAAAAACAAAAAAAGATAAAACATTTAAACAGAAATGAACCTCAGAATCCAAAGCAGGGAACATTTGAAACAAAGCTGAAACGGGGTCATCGGCTCTGGACACAGAATCAGACGATGGGTTCGGAGATTCGAAAGTGGAACACCTGAATCTCTTGGGAGACGATCCGAGTATTTCTTCAA
Source organism: Adansonia grandidieri (assembly GCA_038382065.1). NCBI lineage: Eukaryota > Viridiplantae > Streptophyta > Magnoliopsida > Malvales > Malvaceae > Adansonia > Adansonia grandidieri. The sequence goes on along the minus strand of JBBYHK010483793.1, from coordinate 2,690 downwards.
ATCCCACCCTTTTCCCACAAACCCCTGCAGACATGGCTTCTTGTAATACCCTATATAAGGGGTTTAAAACTTTATCCTCAAATTACCAATTTCTTTTACTTAAAAAGAAATTAAAAAAGAAAAAAACAATTCGATCTGAAAGTAGAACCCTTACTATAAGCTGGGTTCAAATTAACTGAACATTTTCATTCATTTTCGTACAAATTATTACCTGTTTTTTTCTTTTTCTTTTGGGGGGGGGGTGGTTTGGTTGACAAGGAACCCTAAAGAGATAGATAAAGAAGATAAAAAGAAAGTGTGGGGTCTTTTAAGGCTTTGCTGTGTTAGGGGAATCTGATGTTTTTCAACCATTAAGCTTTTCCTTTTTTTTTTTTTTTTTCTTTCTTACAGTCAATGGTAGATGCAAGAAAAAAAGCACCAGGAAATAGGGAGTTTGAGAGTTGCTTTCGATTTCATTCGGTGTATCTCAAACAGTATCGGTTTGGATCTGATACAGTGATTGGACGGTCCTGATGTCTTGTCGGAAAATTCGTTTTGATGTTAGGACAAGAAGACGCTGACATTAGGAAGGGGAAACCGTTTGGCACTTTTTTTTTTATGAAGTTATTTTTTTTATTTACTCTCTAGATTTTACAAGTGATTTAAAAATTTTATTTACAGTAAAATTAATATTTTAACGAAGTAATTTAACAATGCTCTAATTTTTTTTAATGAATTGAATCTCAAGCTAGAATTGAATTTCATAGGCATGTTCAAATATCAATTGGTCATGCCACGATATGAATTAGGAAAGTCATAATAATAAATCAAAATCGAAAGACATTTGAGATGAAATATTTTAGTGTATGTTATTGGTAAATAATATTGTTTTGATGGATGGTGTTGTATCCTTTCATTGTCTAGTCACTAAGTATGATTTATTTGAGGAGATAAACATTGAAAAATAGTTGGATAATTTCAATTTTTACATTACCAGATAAATTTAATTGTCATATAATTTGTACTTGCTTGCAATTTCAGATCAAATAGAATTTTTATCAAAGCCTATAGATATAAGTAACATCAACACTTATGAGTCATAAGCTATTAGAATTCTTTCATTCTCTTTTTATTCTTCACTCATAACCTTTTTATTAACTTAAGCATCAGAGTATCCACGGAATTCAACTTTAAGCTTCTCTTATTTTTACTGTTTTATAGCTTTCTCATAGCATTTTCATTGTCGCATCAATAGATGGAATTAAAAAAATGAGTTAATATTAAATCTCATAGCATTTCTCTATTGTTACATCACCAAATGGAATTAAAAAAAAGAGTTAATATTAAATAACAGTCATAAAGATTCTACTAAAAACTTAAAAATTTAGATTTAACATATCAATAACTAATATACATTTGGTGAAAGAATGAATAACAATTAAGATGTGATTATATTCGATGATTTAGTGATATTAGTAGCATAGTGTTTTAATTAAGGGCAATAATTTAAACGGACGAGAGATTGATGGAAATGTTAATTATAGGGGACCATGGTTGGATATGGCTTAGGTAGAGAAATGCGGTAAGAGTTTTATGTAATCACAATATATGTTCAAGTTTGGCACTTTCATAGCCGAGATTCGAATGTTCAAACGGATGTCTGACGAGCTTAGGAAGGATGTGTAGCTAGAAATAAGGATATTCGTTTCTACATTCAGATAAAGTGAAGAAAAAAAAAAGTGTTCATGCCACATACGAGGCAATTAGAACTTGAGGGAAAATTGTGATAAATAAGAATGATTGGAAAAAAAATCCGTGTATTCAGTATAATTATTTTTATGCCTTGATTCTCGTAACTTAGCCTCAAATATGTTAGGATTAAGGCTTGTTGGCTTGATTTAAGCTTTAGACAAATTAGACTATAGACCATTTAACTCTCATAATCTTTATAATTTCTTTTTTTTTTATTATGGACCTCCTTTTGATTTTTTTTTTATCATTTCATTTTATTTTATCAATATAGGTCGTTGACATATTCAAGAATTGAAATTAGCATGCATAAAAAATAATTTGCATTACATGCTACAATAATATATATATTTTTGCAAAAATTATCTCTTTCTATCTAATCTCATCCCTTTTTCAATACTGACAGAAGAATATAAATAAAAAATAGTTTAAGGAAATCTAGTCAACTTGTGGTTGTAGTTTAGTGGTAAGAATTCCACGTTGTGGCCGTGGAGACCTGGGCTCGAATCCCAGCAGCCACACTAAGTTTTCTTTTTTTTAGTCTGGGCTTGAAATTTTCTAAAAAAACTACCTAAATGACTTCGAATTTTTGGCCATATAAAACGACCTCGTTTAGAAGATAATTGTCAGACCAATCTTCTTCAAAATCTGTTACCAGTTTTTCTAGTTTCGGAGTACTGAGCATTAGGGAATTCTTCGGGGATCGTCTCATTACCCCACAATCTGTTGTCGTAAGAGTTCTCATTTCTACCATCGAATCTTTTCTTTTTAGCTGCCAATATATCATTCTGAGAATTATAATACAATTCGATTCCTAATTTTCTAAATCTTTGATTTCTTCTTTACAATTTTTAGATCACGTTTTTTTGAGATAGTTAAGATTGCAATTTTCGTTTATTGGATATCATAATCACTAAGTATTTACTGTTACGTTTGGATTTTCAGTTCCATGATTGTGTAGT
>JBBYHK010483762.1:6422-17290 GCA_038382065.1 Adansonia grandidieri | reverse complement strand
AATTTAATTACATAAAAGGCCCAATTAAGTATTCATATGAAAATTTTGAATCCAAAAGAATTAATAAAAATCTTAGATATAGAAAACATTATTGGGCCTTATTGAAAAATCCAAATGTCCTAATTGGGCTTTATTGGAAAGCTAATGGGTTTGGTAGAAATAAACAAAATTAGGTTTATTGGGCTTGTAGAGAATGAAATAGGCTTGGTGAAAAATAAAAAATTGGATTAGAAAGCTTGTTGGGCTTGTTAAGGAACAAATAGGCCTATTAAGAAAATTTTAAAGTTTTGAGCCCATTAAGAAAATTTGGTGCAAAAATAAAAAAATAAAATTGTCTTATGAAATTTTTGGTGTTATATTTGAAGGGGATTTTTTAGAAGTTTTTTGTACAGACAATTAAAAATTGTAAACTTGTAAAATTTTATGAGAAAAATCCTTACAAAAAAATTAATATTTGAAAAGAAAACTAGAAAACTCATTTTGGAGTTTCAAAAACTAATTTAATATGTACTTAAGTAAAGCATTTGAAGAATTTTAAAAGCTCTAAACTTTGGAAAATTTTATAGAGAGAAAGTTCATATTTTAGAATAGTGAAAATTTTAAAAATACATTTAAATTTTTAAAAATAATTTTAATTTAACACATTACTCAAAACATTATTTAGTATAAATAATAAGATAAAAGCTTGAAAACTTGAGTGAGTTTCACTAAAAAAATTTGCGAGCAAGACATTCGCAGCGGTGTGAAAATTTTAAAATTAGCAAATAAATTTAACAATTTTGTGGTATAAAATATCAATATGGTTTTTTCTACAATATTTTTTTGATTTTTGAGGACAAGTATTAGCCTAAATACTGCATAGGTATCACTAAAAATATACAACGGCCAACTCTTAAAATTTCACAAAAAATCTCAAAACATTACTAAAAATACACCAACTGCATTTGTTTTTTTTTTCTTTTTTGCATATATATTGACCATTTACATTAGTTTTTACATTAAATTGCTAATTTCACAGGGACTAAGCCATCAGCTACTTTTAGGCTTTAAACTTTTTTAGTGTCACCTTCAACTAGAACCATGACATCATCTACTTTTGGGCTTTAAAATTTTTTAGTGACAATTTTGACTAGGTTGAAACCATTTTCTACTTTTGGGCTTTTACAATGAATACCAACATCAATTGGCTACCATCTTGGCCAATTTATCGGACTTTCATCTTGGATTTCACCATTAACTACTCTTAGGCTTTAACTATAGATGCCAACATTGATTGGCTATCATCATGGCCAATTACATCGGGTGTTCGTTTAGTGCCAATTTCACCATTAACTACTCTTGGGCTTTTTATTATGGATGCCAACATTGACTGGCTACCATTCTAGCCAATTACATCAGGTGTTCATTTTGGGGCCAATTTCACCATCAGCTACTCTTGAACTTTTCATTATGAATGCCAATATCAACTGGCTACCATTCTGGCCAATTATATCAAGTGTTCATTTTGGGGCCATTTTCACCATCGACTACTTTTGAACTTTTCATTATGGATGCCAATATCGACTGGCTACCATTCTGGCTAGTTACATCAGGCGTTCATTTTAGGGCCAATTTTGCCATTTGCTACTCTTGGACTTTTCATTATGAATGCCAACATCAATTAGGTACCATTCTAGCTAGTTACTTTAGGCATTCATTTTATGCTTCAGATGTCATTACCGAAAACGTTTTTTAAAACTTCGAATATCATAAGGAAAGGTTTGTCTTAAAACCCAAATTTTAAATTCTTTATTAAATAATACAACTTGTACTTGGTTTCACTTTCAACAGCCTTTATAGATTTTGAACCAACTACCTTTTCCTACTTTACTTATTCATTGAGGTCTAGAACCAAAAGGTATGCAGATGGCAAATGCATAATCACATTATGACATCCATAGACCAAATATGGTGCAGTTGCTGGGTTTGTATACATCAATAGTTAAGCAAATAGGATTAGTGCTGTTGGGAGTGGCTATTCTTGGAATACTCCTTTTTGGATATGTGTCACTCCAATGCTAATAGCGGGATGAGCTTTGGGATTTACTGAACCTTCCTCGATATTAGCTACATTAACTTGCCTTTTTCCTTTATCAAGGTTAACAATATTTTTCCTAACTCAGTTATTTAGACTTGTAATTCCTCATTGTTATGTAACATTTGTTCTTGGGCCTTCTTATTACAAGTTCTAGTTGTTTAACCCTAGCTTGATGGTTGTTCTTCATGATTAATGGCTTTAGTTGATCTTGACACCCTAAAAGAATAGTAGAGTCTCTTTAAAGAAATTCTTACATCAATAAGGACTATCACTTTAACCTTAAGTTCATGTTGTTAATAGATGCATGCATGTATGTATGCGAGTGCAATAAAGATGTAAATGTGAGGTATGAAAAGATGATATGAACATGTAAGGGTTGTCATAGAGATTACCCTTATGATTACAAACATATGATAGTGACACATGGATTGCATGAAATTCACCATTATCATGCCCCTAGTACATAAGCCATGACAGTATGGCTTTTTGAGGGAAAAGGATCCATATGAATGTATGAATTATGCCCTCAAACTTAGGCAATAATGTGTTCATTCACCATTGCCCTGAATTGATTGTCTTTACATGTTTGATGCAAGAAATGATGCATGTGACATGAACATGAGAAACAATAAAGTGGTGAAAGATGAAGGAATACTTAGTAAAAATAGAAGAGGGAAATTAACAAAAATAAATCATAAAAATTGCCTGGATAATAAGTGCTATGATGCCTTAGGGCGAACATAAAAGGCCAAGGGTACAGTTGCTTGCCTACCAAAATCTAGACTGGTATGGACATCATAACGACATGTTCAGGTTAAAATTATCACAATGGTGTCTCCTTGGGATGAAAATTAATGCTTGGGAGAATGATAACTCGCTCATCATCATTCGAATACATTTTAATGTCAAGCCATTCATTAGACAGCGTGACAACTTGTTCAGCTGGTTTACCCATGATGCCTATAAAGGCATATGAAAAACCTAGATATTCGTACATTGTCTAGTGATTGATGGGCATTAAGCGGTTGGTTGGATAGCATAACAACTTACCTGACTAGATTTTGCCTCATGGGAAGCAATATCATCTTCGAATAAGGTATCAAGTGACAAGATTCAAATGTTATCTCTTGTGAAAGGAAAAAAGATGTTAGCTGTCAATTGGATAGCATAACAACATGCCTGGATAATATTATTATAGTAGATGACATGATTGGGGATAGAGAATATAGGCCTTGGTGATAATGCTCACTCATCACCTACATAACAACAAATGATAAAGAGGAATAAAAAGGAAAAAGTCTTTCCCCTTATATTTTATTCCTTTTGTCAATCTAGTAGCACTTCAGATGGTTTGACATGTTTTGTCTCTTATGGCTGACTATAGATAATTAGGTTGACTATAAATTGGTTCCCAAATGACTACTTTTTTCGGTAAGGATAGCTAAAGCACCTCGATCCTAGGCTTATCGCAAGCTTGGTGGAACGATTTTGATTCTGGTGGGTGTATTTTGCTATGCCCATATGGATAAAAAGAATACCATCGGAGCATAAGTACTTTGCAACCTAGAATATATTGCTAGCTCACAAATAAAGAAGAGATATTGCAGAGGATAATTAGCTCACTTCCACCTAGTAAAAATGCTATTCTCTCTCTAAAAAAAATTATGGTCAAAAGCCCAATACGGATGTGAATGCACAGTGTATGTTGAGGAAACAACAAACCTCCTTGTTTTACTTATCATTACCATTTTAAAGGAATCATCGTATTCATTATTTCTTTTTTCTAGGCATAAGAGAAAACTAACAATCATGAGAAAGAAATAAATATACACAAAACCATGACAAATAAATGTTAGGGCACAAAGAAAATGAATAAAGGGGATTACAAATAAATAATGAAAGAAAATCAAAGGAAACTAAAAAGTTGGTAAAAATTTAGCTAGTTGCAAGCCTGATTTCTTAAATAAATCCTTAGTGCAGTCACCAAGCTATCATGACCCGGCCACTCGCATGGTGGCGCCCAACTTTAAAAAAGTGTGATAGAGAAAGTAAAAAGAAAGGGCTCACCTTTAGGTCATCTCTTGATCGGATTTAGATTAGGCATAAAAGAGTGAAGGTCATGGGGAGGACCATCAGATGGATCACTCATCCAATTTCTCTTGTATGGTCATTATGAAATAACCAAAACTTAAAGTCACCACCACTGATTTTGGGCTAGGCATGGCTATATACCTATTAAAACTGGTAATTCTGAGTTGTAAAACTGGAAACATTAATTTTACGAATTGCATATACCTTTTTATAAAGGGTTTAGGAGTCAGTTAGAGTGGACAAGGATTAGCACTCCTATGATGCCCAAAATTGATACCATATAGCTATAAATTATCCAAGTCTTAATTTTCCTCAATTTTTTCATGTGGTCATTATTTGTATGTAATCCCCTTCTTGTAAATACAAATTTTTACATATTAAATCCAGGTATTTATGGTAATAATTTAATTTATCTTTCTCTATGCAATGAGGACAGAAAAAAAACATAGAGGGTTCAATGAAATGATCTCTAGATTGATTTAGAAAGAGATACTTTAGTCGGGCACTAGAAGGATACCAGCATAGAACGTTGCCTTGGATTTTATGAATTTCAAGTTCAAAATCATGAATGCAAAACCATCATTGAAAAACAAATATGTTTGTAAGGCATAAGAGAACATAATAAATATACATCACTTTAAGGATGAGTACATCAAGACATAGAAAAGGGGTGACAATCAAGATATATCTCATAATTGACCTTTGTTATTGAGAAATAATCGAATTGACAATTTTGAGATGTGTTTGGATTCTATGGTCATCTTAGGCACAGAAAATATTTTATAAAAGGTTTGAGAAAGGCTGGGGAAAAAAAAACTTAGATTTTGATGAAGTTATGAAAGCAAGGTTGGAATGTCCCTTTAAAATAAACAGGGTTGGAGAATCCCCTCGATAAAGAAATTTTAAGTGATTTTTGAAATTCAAAATGTTTATATGTTTTAAGGAAAATGCAAATATTAGAATTGAAAACCAAGAATTTAAATTGGAAATGGAAATTAATTATGAAAAGTGTTTGAGATCTTGATCTGAGCCTAATAGGATTCATGTTTTGACATAAAACTCAATGGGCAAACCATTTAATACATCTTAAGTCATTCGAATGACCTGAAAAAGATGGTTCGAGAAAATCTTAGTAATTTTAATCAAATTTGATAAAAGTAGGGGATAGCATCATGCTGTTCACTTTCCCAAATTTATTCCAACTTGGTCCTAAGGTTTCTGGTGGAAAATCAGATACTGCTAGAAAGGTAACTCAATAAAGATTAACACAAAAAAATTCCAAAAATCCAAGAAAACCGAGGCAAAACTAATTTTTGACATCAAGGCTGAGCTGATGTTGACAAAAAATGATGGGAAAAGGGAGTAGTGAGTTTTGAAAAATCACCTTGAACTCATTTGGAATCATTAAATCACAAATGATACCTTTCTGGAAAAAAAAATTTATGAACCTTTTAGAAAAAATAATTAAAAGAGCCAAAAAAATTATTTGATGGTTGTAATTGCCCAAACAGGATACATGTCACTAATTTCAGGGGTTTTGAATAACAATGGTTCAAAAATTCATAACTTTTATATCCGGACTGATCCAAGGCCAAATAAGATGTCATTGAAACATAATTCGAAGCCATTTCAAGGAAAAATGTCAAAATATCGAAAAGGATTGATTGGAGTCTAAAAGTAATTCTTCAAATTAGGATTACAATGTTGTTAGTGCCAAAATAGGGCTTTCCTCGAGTTTGATGTCTTTTATGATCTTATGTGTATTGGACATACAAATGTCTAGTTACTGACCAATCTAGCTTTCAGAGTTAGCCACTAAACTATCTGTTATCCACGCCATTAGTTATGGCAAAAAGTTTGAAACATGACTTTAATAGAACACTTGAAAATAGTTTTGGTTCTGGTAGAGTTTAGAAACAAAATTTGTTTGGCCTAAAGAGGCCATGATTCCAAACATTTATGCTTGCTATGTCCCCACGATTAAAGAACCAATATATTAAAATCATTAAATCTATGCTAATCATTATTGATTTAAGTTAGTACAGACTTAACTTAGGGTTTTCTTTCAAAACATATTTTTACAAGCATCATAGAGGAATTTCAACAAAATATAATGAATTAAACTAAGTGAAAACATCAAACATGAGCAAACATTGAAAACAACAAGTTATCCATGCATTTTAACAAAGGAATCATGGTGAAAATGCACTCAATGGCATGATCAAGATCAAAAGATGCTAGGATGAGCAATTACACATTAAGTAAATCATTGAAAGAATGAATAAAACATGGCCAGAATGCATAAACAAAGGTTATTTAATGTCAACAAGACATATGGCATTTTAGTTCATCCAAACAATATCAAGGCACCAAAGAAGTCATTAAAGTCCTAGGATTACCACAAACAAGGCCACAATAATGCATGGAAGCCTTAATAGGGTTATGGAAACATAAAGGTTTGCTAAAGAGATGATAATAAAGAAAAACAAAAAAAGAGACGAAGAAAAGATGGAAAATATGCCCCTAAATCCTAGCTCCTTACTTGATAGCAACACATCAATGTAGAGCTCACGTTGTTCCCTCTCTTTGCTCTGAATTAGCAAAGTAAGGAGCTGTTGGTCATGTGTCTATAAAGGATGGTTTTGAGGGTAGAGATAATGGAAATGAGAGTTTTTGGAAGGGTTTTTGGAAAAGAGGCTACACAAATATAGTATTTAGGATGGCTTAAAGGTTTTTCATGTTTGATCTAAATGTGTTATAACCTCTTTTTAGTTGAATAAGAAAGTTGGATTATATAGGGGTGGATTTTAGCCATTTAGAATAACTAAGCAAAAAGGCATACAGGACCCTTGACATATACAATATGATGACTCATTATACCAATGTGAAACCTTTTAATATTTGATTGGTTAATCTTGATTCTTACAAACAAAGAAATCCATGCATTAGCTAACCAAATGACTAATCTTAACTTTAACCTTCATCTAACTAGATTTTCTCATAAAAAGCCTTCATGCCAAGCTTAATGGACTTTCCAAATGTATTAATCCAATATTTAAAGCCCAAAAATTAAATACACATGATTTGTATAAATTTAGGTATGATATTGGATGATTTTTAAGGCCGATGTCATAACCAAATTCAAGTTTTGAAGTCAAGGTATGAGGGAAAATGTCTCAAATTAGGCTAAAATAGCCTTTGTGTATTGATACATTGAGCAAAAGAACCCATAACGTATCGATACTGTAAATTTGGTATTGATACAAAGCATGGTGTATTAACACCAGCAAGCTGTATTGATACAAAGATTGTTAAATCGATACAAGACTAATACATGCTATCTTCTATCGATACTATTGGTCAAAAATTATGATTTTAGTTACAACATAACTTTGTATCGATACTAATATTCAAGTCTGATACCATGCCCTTTGGTATCAATAAATTAGCAAAATTTGGAATTGAAATGACATGGAGACTTGTATTGATGCCTCATACCCATGTATTGAGACATATAGAGTAAAATATGGATTTTCCTTACCTTTGACTCTTCTAACCCCTTACATTAATAGGGATGGTAAAAATTGACCCATGCTTCTTTGATTAACCTCAATGATGCCTCAGATGATGACTTCTAACACCTTGAATGTTGGCCCAAACAAAATGGAAGTGTCTATAGGGATATTCAAGAGCTCAAGTAGGACCTCTAAGAGAATGTTGGAAGAAATGTACAAACTCTGTGAGGAGTTAGGAGTATGGAAAACTATGGCCTTAGAATGAATAGCCATAGAAAGAAATGAACAACTTAGGGTTGCCCTAGAAGAAAAATAAGAAAGAGTCTCCAAGTTGCTTCAATAAGGGAAGGCCCTGGGGTAACCATTTAGGAAATAAAGCAAGAACTACAATGACAAAGGGAAGATATCTGCACTTTGGTCCAAGCTTATGAAAAAATGGAAGCATATTAGTATGAGAAATTATGGTTAAACCTAAGACAAAAAATGGAAAGGTGGCTGTATAAGATGACAGATGTACATTGATTATCTTATGAAATAGATCCACTCAGCTATGATCCAAACAAGAAAGATAATGGAATGGATTAAGGTTTTAAAGATATGGATCAATCTCGTAAGGGAATATTTGCATATTGTACTTGAGTTTATAGAAAAAGCTCAGAAATAATGTAGTAAGTTAGAACCTTCCTTAGATGTAACTTTTATATGATCAACAATGTGTAGTTCTCAAAAATTTAATAAAAATTTAATAAAAATTTATGAGTTTGGAACCTTTTATTAAAGCAAACATTCCTATAAGTGCATCACATGATTATTCATATACTCATTCATACCATCCACAGACATATACATGCATAAATATTCATACATTCATAATATCACTATTTCATAAATAAAATTAACTCAAGAAAATTTCACACTTTAAAGGTTTCAATATTGCAAATCTAGAGAGACCAACAAAATAACCACCAACAAATCGATATTATACTCAATATAAAGTAAGAAAAAAGGCAAACGATCATCTAGCAAGAATTGAACAAGTGAAAGAAAACTAATTTAAGGCCTGGGAGGCCATGATTAAATGGCAAGAAGAAATGCATGCACAAATTACAAGGTTAATGAAACTACTTATGGCAAACTAGCCAATGCATACTGATACTCATTTCAAGAGATCAAAAAAATACAAGCTAAAGATTAATTGACTAACGTTTAAGATACATAGCTAAAATTGCCTAAAATGTGCCATAGTTAATCTACCAGTTGCTATCCATATTAACCTTAAAGTCCTCTCACAAGGGGCAGATATAAGAACTGTAGTTGTACAAGAAGAGTCAGCAGCCCTTGATCTTAACAAAAAAGAAAAGCTTAAGCAAAAGCCATAAAAAATTTATAGCTTCTTGAAAGGAAGCTCAAGGCTATAGAAGAGGCTGAAGTCTATAATAGTGTTGATGTTAAGGATCTCAGTCTAGTACCAGACTTAGTCCTACAACTAAAATTTAAAATGCCTAAATTTGAGAAATACAGGGTATCGCATCACCTCAAGTTTACATTAAAATATTTATCCAAAAAATGGCCCATTATGCATATTATGACAAACTTCTTATTCTTTGCTTTCGAGAAAGCTTATTAGGGTTAGCACTAAGGTGGTGTAACAACCTGAATCATACTCAAATTCAATGTCGAACTGATAAGCCAATGCATTTTTACATCAATACGAACATATGGCTGAGTGGGTATTAGCTATAATAATTTTTCAAAACATGGAGAAAAAGCCTATAGAATCTTTCAAGGAATATGCTCAGAGATAGAGGGAAATGGCCTCTTAAGTTCAACCCCTACTGACTGAAAAAAAGGAAACCACCATGCTATTTGTAAATACATTGCATCCTTTTTACTATGAAAAATTGGTAAGGAATGTAACTAAGAATTTTATGGACCTTGTCATCTCAAGGGAAATGATTGAGACAACTACAAAAGCTAGAGATATTGTGACTGGCGAATCCTCTATAAAAAAAGATAGGATCCAATAAAAAAAAAAGAGGCTCTATTCGTCAATTATGCCAGTCAACCATACCATTAAAGACCTCATCCCTGTTATCATAACTAAGGGTAGTAGGCCCAAAATACAAATTCTTTCAATAAGCAGCATCATCATAAACCACTATCCCAAATCCCCCCTAAAATCAACCAAGACCTAATGCCAACCAACTAGCCCAAAGAGTTGATCAACCTAGACGCTGTTATGGTCTTTTTCTTAATTTTTCCAAGAAATGTATGACAAACTCTTGGAGTTTCCATCGATCAATTTAAGTTAGGCATGATCGAATACTTATTGAAAATAATACTAGAGATTTAATGTTTTGGGTCTGAGAGTTGGTTATGTGTGAGGAAAGATTAGTACCCCTACAATGCTCGAAAATCGGTACCATCTAACTATATCTTACTTGAATCTTGGTTTCCTTGGTTCCATTTTTATCATCATTTAAATATAATTCCTTGTAATGCATGAAATTTTTGTAAAGATACGAGTCTGGGTTTTAATGAAAATTTTATCACCTATGCGCCTTGAAAAGGTGAGAAACATAGCAGTTTTTAATGAAAATGATCTCTGGATAAGTTTTTTTAAAAAAAACAAATGATTCATGCCTGGCACTAGAGAGATACCAACATGAGATATCATTTTGTGATTCTGAAAATAATTTTTAGAGCATGAATGATCAAGGTCCCTACAAGAGGAAATGTATTGTAAGATAGGAAATAAAACAATAAATAAATCCACCCAAAAATAAACACACAAAATACATAAAAAAAGGGTGATCGAAATGCATCTCGTAGTTGTCTTTGATTATTGATGAATAGCTGAGACGACAATGTTGAGACAGTTGGATTTAATGGAAATTTGAGGAGAAAAAAAGATTTAGATGACTCGGGGATGTCCTAGAAAAAAAGTTTAAACTTTAGAAGGAATATGGAAAGCGAGGTTGGAGTATCCCTTCAGAAGAGTAGGGTTAGAGTATCCCCAAAGGTGAACATTTGATGTCATATTAAGGTAAAAATGGGGTTAGAGCATCTCGTTAGAGTAGTAGGGTTGGTGTATCCCCAAAAATAGAGGTTTGATATTGGATTTTAGTTAAAAATAGGGTTGGAGTGTCCTCTTGAACTAGTAGGGTTAGAGAATCCCCAAAAAT
>JBBYHK010483751.1:0-17290 GCA_038382065.1 Adansonia grandidieri | reverse complement strand
TTTTCAAATTTCATTTATGATTATTAATTTGTAATTTCTTATTTTATTATTATTTTAATTTTCTTGCAATTATTGATAATTTTCTACTAGTTTCATGAAAACTAGTTTAGTTGATATTCAATATTTTCCTAACCAATTTAGTTGGTTTCTAATTACCAGTTACATGATATTTTCTACGCAATCATGATAAAATATTTTGAATGACCTTTGGTGGATTATCAAATTAATGCAAATTTCAACTTTTTATGCTAATTATGACAAAAGTATTGTAAAAAGGAAAAAGCTTTTTTTCTTTTACCTTTTTTCTTCCATGCTTCCTTGGAAGCATCGGCCAAGAGGATTCCCCTTTATAAAAGGGGGAGGATGCATTTTGATTTTTTTTTTTTGGCTAGAAAAAAAAAACAAACACTTAGTTTTTCCTTTTTTCCCAAGTTCTTCCTTAAGGTATTATCTTTTTTTTCCTCTCTTCATTTTGATTCATTCTCATCCTCTTTCATAAGCCAATATCATGTTAAGGCTCATGGATTCTCATCCATGTTCAAGGGCTAAACATGGTGACTTTTTATATTTTTTCTTTCTTTTTTGCATTTTTTTAGGTAAACTTTGTGTACACACATATATATAAAATATTATTCATGATATTATAATCTTGGTTTTGTTGTATATATGTTGCTGTCTCTTTCATGTTGTTGTGAGGTTGATATGATGATTAGAATAATATTATATGTAGTTTATGATTTTACCTTGATTTAAGTTTGATGATGATATTTTATGCTTATTTCCATGTTTTTTTTTTTTTGCCAAAGCATGCATGTATTTCATGTTCTTAACCTTGGCCGAATCTAATTGGATTTTATAATCATGATTTTGTGCTCATTTTTTCCTTGGTTTCATGATTCTTAGGTTATTTTGTAATATTTATAAATATAAGGACTAAATTACAAAATTTGTAAAAATTTTTTTAGGCGATTTTAGGCTTTGGCGAGAGCTTCATGAGCCATGCAAAGGCTGATTCATATGTTTTTTAAAAATGTTTTAGGTGTTTTAACATTTTGGGGATCATTTTGCAATTTTAGGGAAGTTTAGGGACTAAGTTGCAAAATACGTAAAAATGTGTTTTATGGCTAAAGGTGCTTGGCTGAACCTTCTCGCATATTTTTACCATGATATTCTTGTTGATTCTTTGCTGGTTTGATGATTTTTAATGATTTGTTTGTGGTATTTTACCATGTAAGGGTCAAAATGTAATTTTATAAAGTTTAGGGGTTACTTTGCAAAATATAATTTTTTTTTGGTTAGGGCAAGGTATTTGGCCGAATCTTTGTTGATATACTGGCTGCATTTTCATGCATAATTTCATATGATTTTTACAATTTTTAGGTTATTTTATTATGTATGAACTAAAATGAAGATCTAAAAAAGTGTAGGGACTAAATAGCAAATTTTTATATTAAAAGGGTAAAATAGTCATTTTACTGGTTTTAGAAAATTTTATTATTTCTATGGCATTCCGTAGGGGCATAGAAATATTCAAAACTTTTGGTATTTGTTCGGTTTTCCGAAGAATACGGAATGTAATTTCCAAAAAACCTAAGGGCATTTTAGTAATTTTGCTCATTGAGACTCTTTTACGCTAAAGGTGAGCATTTTAGGATTCTTTTAGCCTCTTAAGGTCATTTTACTGTCCATTAGGGGTACCAAGATACTTTCATGTCAAAAGTATATCCCAAGGGCATTTTCGTAATTTTTTTCACTGGGATGCTTTTATGCCAAAGGTGCACGTTTAAGATTCCTTTAGCATTTAAAGATCATTTTAAGGTCCATTAGGGTTACCGGGATACTTTCATGTCGAAGGTATGCCTTAGGGGCATTTTGGTCATTTTACTCATCGGGATGCTTTTATGCCGAAGGTGAATTTTTAGGATTGATTTAACCTACCAAGATCATTTTAAGGTCCATTAGGGTTATCGAGGTACTTTTATGTCGAAGGTATGCCCTAGGGGCATTTTGGTCATTTTACTTACTAGGATACTTTTACGCCGAAGGTGAATTTTTAGGATTGGTTTAACCTACCAAGATCATTTAAGGTCCATTAGGGTTACCAGGGTACTTTCGTGTCGAAAGTATGCCCTAAGGGCATTTTGGTCATTTTACTCATCGGGATACTTTTATGCCGAAGGTGAATTTTTGGGATTGCTTTAACCTACCAAGATCATTTTAAGCTCATTAGGCTTACCGGGGTACTTTCTTGTCGAAGGTATGCCCTAAGGGCATTTTGTTCATTTTGCTCAGCAGGATGCTTTTACGCCGAAGGTGAATTTTTAGGATTGGTTTAACCTACCAAGATCATTTTAAGGTCCATTAGGGCTACCGGGGTACTTTCATGCCGAAGGTATGCCCTAGGGGCATTTTGGTCATTTTGCTCACTGAGATGTTTTTACGTCGAAGGTGAATTTTTTAGGATTGGTTTAGCCTTCTAAAATCATTTTAAGGCCTATTAGAGTTATCGGGATACCTTCATGTCGAAGGTATACTCTAAGGATATTTTCGTAACTTTGTATTTGAATCATATCTCATGTGAATGCTGGGATACTTTCACATCGAAAGTACACATTAAGAGCATATCCATCATATTATGTCATTCTTAGGTCATAGAATCTGTAATTTTTTATAACAAAATTACTTTTATAAATAAGGCAATGTCTCCAAATTAAAATGATATGTAGGATTCTTACCAGTATATGTGAGGAATTCTATAGATTATTTTAATAGCGAGATAACCTTTTCAGATAAGAAGTCAAGATTTTTCAATTTTAAAACAAAATAAAACCTTTCATATTTCGTATAGTTCTCCGATAGGATATGATTGAGAATTCGTGCCCACCTGGTTTCCCGAGAGTGTACGAATAATTTTGTGATTTCTAGAAACATTAAAACTTGACTTTCTCGAAATAATAAACTTTCATAATGAAATACTATAGGAATTATAATTAAACATCCAATGTTGAAACCGAATAAAAATTAAAATTTAAGTTAACACATGATTAATAAGGTACCGATTTTCGGGCGTCGATCCTTACTTGTGCTTGTAACCGACTCTCGAATCTTTTTATATGATCTCTGGTATGGTGGTAGGCCTCGGAATTAGTATTTTAGGGTTTCATAACCCTCAAAATACACACTCTAATAGGCTACCAATCTCACTGAGCCTAAATAGATTGGTGGCGACTCCAAATAAATAGTTATTTTGTAATAGCTATTTAGGGTTAAATCGAGTAAGCGATTTATCTCGATCACCCAGCCCCTAAAATAAGAAAATATCAATAATAATGTGGCCTATGGAAATAACAGAATACCAGATAAAACAAATGTAGGATCAAACGCCATTTTAAGTTGGGCTAGTCAGGATTCGTATCCGGGCCACGTTGTGACAGCTTGGCGACTCCACTAGGGACATCTAAAGAGTCAGGCCTAAAATTAATTATGTGTTAACTGGATTTCAATTAATTCGGTTTTAATTGGTATCTAATTTTGAATCCTTAAAAAAAAAAGAAAATTTTTTCTTTGCATTATATTAATGTTAATTTTTATGCTCATCTGCTTGTGTTTGCTTTTGTCTTTTTGGGGATTAGGATAGTGGGTTTCATTTTTCAAATGATATATCATAAATTTGTCCCTTCATAAATACTATGCATGTTGTGCAGTAGTTTCTTCTCTGTCAAATATGGAGAGGACATAGGTGCCCAATATGCTAGGAGGGGGTAAAGTAGCTTTGCCTTCTGAGGTGTTAGCCTCTGTTTGGGCCAGTGAAAAACCTACTGGGTGTAGATTCCTACATCTGCCCGAGGTGTTAGCCTCGTTACAGACATGGAAGACATGCCCACTTTAATCAAACCTATTTCGACATGAATCCGTGATGGATAAGGATAAGGTACCTTACTAGTCCTTTTAGGGCTCAAGGGATTCGAGAACCTAATTAGAAGTCTGACATAAACCGCATATAGTGAACCATACTAACCTCCCAGTCAAAACCATGCCTGATTTTAGGTGTCGAAAAAATTAAGGACACATGAAGGGACAAAGTTATTTTTCCTTTTTCATTTTCAATACTTTTAATATCTTGTTCGAATAATTTGCGATTTCTGTTTACTGTGAATAATTTGTGACTTCTATTATTTTGAAGTTTTATTTGAATTCAGTATTTCCTAAGGATACTAACTCAGTTTTTTCTTTTCTCTTTTTTTGTGCATTTTTCATCTCATATGCATACAGGGACGCTTACTTTAAATTTGAATTTTAGCTCAGTTTAATTTTCGTTAGACTTTATGGGTGAACGAGTGTACATGGTAGTTATTTTAAAGACATTCAAGAAAGTTTGCACTGAGTTAGAATCAAATCAGAAGGAATGTAGGGACTGCGCATCGAGAGAATTTGTGCTAGGATTATCGCAGATTAAACATTTAGATGTTCGATAGAATAATTTGATAGACTTGGTTGATATATGGGATGGTTGGAGCAATGGGAAGGCTCGGTTTATTGAAAAGTATGGGCATATCGCTTTTCTCCTCAGAATAACAATAGATGAACAATTGGTTCGTGCTTTGATCGAGTTTTGGGATCCTTCCTACAGATGATTTTCATTTGCTTAGTATGATTTGACCCCTACAATTGAGGAGATTGCATTTGTACTGGGGTTAGGGCCTTTAAAGTTAAGACCCATCTTTTGTAAGGAACATAACCCGGTGAGTCTCCAAAAGAAGTTAGGACAAATTCTTGATTTACCATCCCAGTCAACATTACATCATATCGAGCATAAGGGTAATACGAGTGTTATCTAATTGTAGTTTTTGAAGGAGTACATCAGGGAGCATTTAGATAGGGAGGAAGCTCTTGATGCTTATGCTCTGGCTATTTATGGGTTAATGCTTTTTCCAAGGATACTCGGGCACATATCGAAGTAGCCGTAGTGGACCTCTTTGAGCGGTTAAAAGGAATGTCCATCCTGCTCTCTCTATTCTAGCTGAAATTATCTGAGCTCTCAGTGCATGCCGAAAATCAGGTCAAGGTAGGTTTTTTGGGAGTGCATTGCTACTGTACATTTAGGCTCGGAACCATTTTTGGGGTGAGGGTGCCATTAAAGTAAAGCCATACTTCTCGTGTTTCGTTCCCCTGCAAGATTAATCAAGAAACGTTGGCATGGTTTAGGATCGAAAAATCAATGGGTGGAAACATTGAAAAATTTGCTTCTGCAGATATAACATGGTGAGCTCCTTGGTTTGCGCCTAAACCTTTTCTATACAGATGTGGTTAGTTACTTTTCATGCCCTTGCTCGATTTATTGGGAACCATAGGATATGCACCGCTTTTAGTTCGATGACAAAATGGATCGCAACAATTTATTCCTATGATTCCCGGGTTGGCAAGTGCTAACTTAGACTATTTTGGGGAAGGTTATAGGAGTCCACTTCAATTGACAGCCCTACATTGGAGAACAAGGTATGAATCAGGGATAAATGCTTATACAGATCAAACTACTCCCGGGTATGATGCCTGAAGGCATATTCAAGGATGTAATTTAATCATCCCGAGTACAGATGGATCTAATCCTTGGGTGTCCATACAACCTCAACCTACAATGCCTTTAGAAGTGGAGTTGATAAAACAAGAAGTTGAGACAGATCGAAAAAGGTTGGCCGCAAAAAACCAAGTTTTTCAGGAAAAAATTATGTACTTGAAGATGAAAATAGAGGCCAAGGAAAAAGACACCAAGAAAATGGAAGAACAATATAACCTAATGAAACAAGATTGGATTGAGCAGAATAAAAAGATGAGACTTACTGACATATCCAAAAGTTCAAGCAAATCTTCCAATAAGATGTCAGATGAGATGCACAAACTTCGCCAAGAGCTGGGGATGTGGAAAACTAGGGCCTTGAAGGAGAAGCTAAACTAGCTACTTTTGAACGAGAGAAAAAAGCACTTGCTGACACCCGTGCTCATTTAAGGAGATCTATAGAAAAGAATGAACAATTTAGGATTAATTTGGGTGCAAAGCAATAAAGAATGGCCAGATTGATCCAGGAAAGGGAAACTCTTGCTATGACTATCAAGGAAATAGGACAAGTTCTACGTCGACAACAACGTGATATTGATGCCTGGGTACAAGTTTATTGGGTCTAGTATAAGTCTAACAAATGGAGAGCCAACTTTTTGGGTTGGCAATTCTACATTGATCACCTGACACAGCAGATTCACTCAGCAATCTTCCAAGCAAGACATATGGTTGAGCAAATCTATGTTCTGAAAAGCCAAATTTATCCAGTTGGTGAATTTGGTCTTGCTGTACTTATGTTTCTAGAACAAGTAGAACAACAATATGACCAGATCAAAACTTTCCTTGGATGTAATCCTAACATGATAGACAATGTGTAACCTTTTTCAAAGTTAATGGAAATTTATGATTCTGAAATCTTTTGTTAAAGCATGCGCTCTTACGAGTACATTTATACATTCATATCATGCATTTGTATCATACATACATAAATTCAATCATTCATTCATTAATAAATTCATAATTTAATAAAATCTAGAATTCTCTTTTTAAGGTTTTAAACATTGCTAATAAGGAGAGACCTATTGAACAATAACTTACTCATCGCTATTACACAAGATTTAGAGCACAGAAAATGGCGGAGGATCAGTTAGCAAGATTGGAAAGGCTTGAAGAAAGCCAACATCAATCCCAAGAGAATTTGATTAAAAGGCAAGAAGAAATGCAAGCTCAAATCCCCAGATTAATGGAATTATTATTGGCAAGAGAGTTAGCGCACCCGTCCAAAATTAGTCTAACTCCTACCTGTTCATCTGGGAGGTTCAACCTGAAACACAACAAACACCTGCACAAGAAACTTAAATTTTGAACATGCCAACTGCACAACAAAATACTCCTAAAGTTACACCACCTCCAGTCATTGTTATTAATCCTGACATTCTCTCACAGGGGGTTGATGCTAGAGCTGCATGACAGGAGATGAGAAATCCTGATACTGTTGAAGAAGTAGAACGACGACGGCAAAAAGCTAAAACTAAAGTAGAGATCAAGAAAGAAAAATTGCAGCTTCTAGAAAAAAGGTTGAAAGCCATAGAAAAAGATGAATTTTGCACGAGCGTAGATGTGGAAGATCTTAGCCTAGTTTCTAATTTAATCTTGCTGCCAAAATTTAAAATGCCTGAATTTGAAAAATATAAGGGCACCACTTCTCCGCAAGCTCACATCAAGATGTTTATTTGAAAGATGGCAGGTTATTCACACGATGATAAGCTCCTTATCCATTGCTTTCAAGAAAGTTTAACTGGATAGACGCTAAATCAGTATAACAGTTTGACTGTAGTCAAATTCAATGCTGGTAGGATTTAGCTAATGCATTCCTGCAATAGTACAAGTATATGGCTGAATGGGTGCCATATAGATTAACCCTTCAAAATATGGATAAGAAGCCTACCTAGTCTTTTAAAGAGTATACTCAAAGGTAGAGGGATGTGGCATCTCAAGTCCAACCCCTCTTAACTAAGAAAGAAACCACCATGCTGTTTGTAGGCACCTTACGTCCTCCTTATTATGATAAGTTAGTAAGAAATGCAACCAAGAATTTCTTTGATCTTGTTATTTCTGGAGAGATGATCAAAGCTGCCATAAAGGTAGGAAAAATTGTAGATGGAGAAACCACCATTGCCAAAAAAAAAATTGAACCCCCTAAGAATAAAGAGGAAACTTCATCCACCAACTATGTAAGTCAACCCTTTTGCCAATAATCCCGCCCTTACCGAAATCAAAGTTAGCAACCTCGAAATACCCTATCTTTGAATGCACCTCGATCTTTTGCATCCACTTTGCCACAGAATACTACCTAAAATCACCCTTAAAACCAAGCACAGACCAATCCGAATCAACCTACCTGAAGAAATAACCAACCAAGACCTCGTTATAAGTCTCTTCCCTATTCTTACAAAGAAATATTTGATAAACTTCTGGAGGCTCGATTAGTAGCTCCTCTCTTCACAAAATCGTATGAGGGTGACTTACCTAGTTGGTATGACCCGAATGCATATTGTGAATACCATGCGATAGCTGGCCATCTAATTGAAATTGTACTACTTTTAAAAATAAGGTCCATAGCCTTCTAGAAAGAGGAGCTATCAAATTTGATACGGCCTCAGGATCTAATGTAGCAGCAAACCTTTACCTAATCATTCTGAATCAAAAGAAGTTTGAGGTGAAAAGGGATGTGTAAAAGGTTAAAACCCTGATGGAAGAAGTCTGGGCTATTCTGACTGAAGGAAGAATCCTTAGTCAGAATCATGAATATGTGAAAGATCGATTAAACTTAAGCCTAAGCTTTTGCAAGTTTCATGCTGTTAATGGGCATAGTTTACAAAATTGTTCAGATTTTTTAGCCCTAGTTCAGAAAATGATGGATAATAAAGAAATTGAATTTTATTCAGAAATCCTTCGATATGTGAAAAAGTCGGTTAACATGGCTGATGAAGGGTCATCCAAGTTGCCCTATGGGGTGGGTTGCCCATTGGTCATTTACTGTAATCGGCCAAAACGCGCACCTCCTAAGAGTGAGAATGTTCCAAAACTTATCATTCAAACTCTGACACCTTTTTTGTATGAAGACAACAAACAAGTACCTTGGAAATACGATGTCGGAGTGACAACTCTAGATGCTTTGGCAAGTCAATTAGCAGCTATTGATATCACTAGAGTCAGCCATATGACTCAAAGTGGACAAGTCTATAGCCCGAAAAGTAATAAAGCTACCTTCAAGCCAGAAACAAAAGGGTAAGTGTCTAGAAAAGCAGTAACTATTAGAGACAGTCCTATGGAAATTCAAGAACCGGTGAAGAAGAAAGATGCTGCTGAATTTTTGAAATTCATAAAGCATAGTAAGTACATCATCATGGACCAATTGAAGCAGCAGCAAGCAAAAATTTCTATGTTGACATTACTGCTTAGATAAAAAACCCATCAAAATGCATTGTTAAAAGTGCTTAATCAAGCTTATGTCTCACAAGATATTTCAGTTAACAAGCTTGACCGCTTGGTAAATAACATCTTTGCTGATAATTTTATTTGGTTCAGTGATGATGAAATTCCCCTAGGTGGGACAACTTCCATGAGAGTGTTGCACATAACTACTGAGTGTCGTGAGGCTATACTGCCTAAAGTGCTTATCGATAATGGTTAAACTCTCAATGTCATGCTATGGGTCACATTGTCCAGGTTGCCAGTGGACCGCAGTCAACGCAAGCATAGTTAAATAATGGTTAAAGCTTTTGATGAGACTAGGAGAGAGATTAAAATAATTATTTTTGTACTTTTAATGATTGGCCCATGCCCTTTCGATATCGAATTTCATGTATTAGATATTGCCCCTGCATATAACTATCTTTTAGGACACCTTGGATACACTCTACCGGTGATGTGCCATCTTCCCTTCATC
This sequence comes from Adansonia grandidieri, assembly GCA_038382065.1. Classification (NCBI taxonomy): domain Eukaryota; kingdom Viridiplantae; phylum Streptophyta; class Magnoliopsida; order Malvales; family Malvaceae; genus Adansonia; species Adansonia grandidieri. Next base: position 7,784 of record JBBYHK010483751.1, on the reverse strand, counting down.
AAAAGGTCAAGTTTATAATTGATGACAAATTGATTAGCATATTAAGTGAAGAAGACATAATAGCTATGACTTCAACTGAGCCTCCCTGCATTGAAGTAAATGATGATGCACAAGAATGCTCATTTAAGGCATTTGAGGTTGTTAATGCTATTTTTGTTGCTGAAGGATCTCTAATTTCGATGCCCTGACTTTCCAAAAACACTCATATGTGTTCGAAGCTTATGGTGGAAAAAGGTGCTCGAGTAGGAAAAGGGCTCAGTAAACATTTGCAGGGGATAAGTCGATCTATTCAGGTGATAGGTAAAAGAGATCGATACAGACTAGGTTACAACCTTGGAAGCAACTTAAAAAAAATAAGGAAGCAAGACATAGGGAAGAATTTGAGTCAGGATTTAATCCCGTATCCTTCCTTGAAAGAAACTTTTTGCTATGGTGAAACCATCAATTCTGCTGCTCAAAGAAAAAAAGCAAGTGATGATATGACGATGATCGTTTCGAATCCTATGAATTTTTAAGTGAATGCAGTTAATTCAGATGATGAAGAGCCAAGGAATGATCAGGTGATTCGTCACTGCCCTATTAGATATGTCTGGACCAATTGGACTGTTATTGAAAGAACTATAGTGTCTAGGACTGATCCAAAGTAATTCCAAGATCTCACCTCGTTAGTTTTAGCCCAAAAAAATATACGAGGATCTTTTTGTAAAGGGCATAAACGTGTCATATCATCATTTTTAGAAATGAAATGCATAAACTTTTTATGTGTATTTAGAATTCTCGTACATCCACAGTTTCTTTTTTCCTCTTACACTCTTTGTCCTTCTTTTTTTTTTTACATATTCATATATGAATCATCCCACATTTTATTGTTTACCCATTTATGTTATGTTTACCTTTACAGATCCTTTGACCAAAAAGAAGAGGATGATCTTTTTCAGAATTTAAAAGTCGATTTTGAAAGATCTATTTGCTCGAATGAGGATGATCTCAAAAAAGATTTCGATAATTGCATTTTGCCACCTGACATGTTAAAATTAGTTGAGTAGGAGGATAAACAAATAATGCCTCATGAAGAGCCCTTAGAGGTTATAAATTTAGGGGATGAGAATGATAGAAAAGAAGTCAGAATTAGACCTGTTATCATGCCCACAACTAAAGCAGACCTGATAAATTTGCTCCAAGAGTTTCATGATGTTTTTGCATGGTCATATCAAGATATGCCAGGATTAGATCCAGAAATAGTGGTCCATAAACTACCTCTAAAACCAAAATGCAAGCCAGTTCAACAAAAATTGAGAAGAATGAATCTTGAAATGCTATTGAAAATTAAAGAAGAGGTGAAGAAACAATTCGAGGCTGGATTTCTTAAAATGTCAAAGTAGCCAGAATGGGCTACTAATATTGTCCCGATCCCCAAGAAAGATGGAAAAGTTAGAATTTGTGTAGACTACTGAGATTTGAATCGAGCAAGCCCAAAAGATAATTTTTCTCTTCCTCATATTGATACACTGGTCGATAACACCCCAAAAAATTGTCTACCTTCTTTCATGGATGGATTTTCAGGCTATAATTAGATTAGAATGGCCCCTGAAGACATGGAGAAGACAACCTTTATCACTATGTGGGGCATCTTTTATTATAAGGTGATGCCATTCTAGCTGAAGAATGCAGGGGCAACTTACCAACGAGCCATGGTCACTTTATTTCATGACATGATGCATAAAGAAATTAAAGTGTACATTGATAACATGATTGCTAAGTCCCCTCAAGAGGAAAGTCATGTAGCGGATCTGCGAAAGTTGTTTGAAAGGCTGAGAAAGTATCAGTTAAAGCTGAACCCGGTAAAATGTACATTTAGAGCTAGGTCTAGAAAATTGTTAAGTTTTGTTGTAAACGAAAGAGGAATTGAGGTTGATTCGGATAAGATCAAAGCTATACAAGAATTGCCATCCCTACACACGCCAAAGATGTGAGAAGTTTCTTGAAGAGATTGAATTAAATCACTAGATTAATATCTCAACTCACAGATAAGTGTGATCCGATTTTTTGGCTTTTGCAAAAACAAAGTCTTGGTGAGTGGGATAGTGAATGCCAAAATGCTTTTGAGAAAGTTAAGCAATATCTCTCGAATCCACTGGTAGTGGTACCACCTATTCCATGATGACCTTTGATCTTATATTTGTTAGTATTCAAAAGATCCATGGGCTATGTGTTGGGGCAGCATGATGAGACTAGAAAGAAAGAGCAGCCAATCTATTACCTTAATAAAAAAATTTTGGATTACGGGGTAAATTATTCCCATATAGAGAAGATATGTTATGCTCTAGTTTGGACAGTGAAAAGACTCTGACAGTACATCTTGTATCATGTTACATGGTTGATCACCAAAATAGACCCAATTAAATATCAGTTCAAAGTACTTAGGAAGGATAGCTAGGTGGCAAGTACTATTATCCGAATATGATATCATTTATGTAAGCCAAAAAGTTGTCAAAGGAAGTGCCATTGCTGAATTCTTGGCAAGTCGAGCTCTTAATGATTATCAGCATTTAGATTTTGATTTTCCTAATGAATATTTGATGAATGTTTCTGTCGAAGAAGAAAGTGACCAGGCAGAGAAAGTGGAATGGAAAATGTATTTCGATGGGGCCTTAAATGCTTTGGGTCATGGAATTGGAGCAATTCTCATATCTCGCCAAGAATATTATTATCCCTTTACTGCTAAGTTGGATTTTGATTGCACAAATAATGTGGCAGAGTATGAAGCATGTGTTATGGGACTTCGTGCGGCCATTGAAAGAAGTGTGCCTATATTGAATATCTATGGGGACTCAGCCCTGGTGATTTATCAGTTACGAAGAGAATAGGAAACTCATGATTCGAGGCTGGCTCAATATAAAAAGTTTGTTTTTGAATTGTTACAAGAATTTAAAAAGGTAGATTTTGTTCACTTGCCTCGAGATGAGAATCAAATGGCTGATGCTCTTGCCACTCTTGCTTCGATGTTTAAGGTGAATAAGAATGAAAAAATGATCTCGATTCAGATAAGTTTACATGAGTCTCTCGCATATTGTTACAATGTCGAAGCTGAACCAGATGGTCGTCCGTGGTATTATGATATTAAAAGGTATCTCAAGAACTGAGAATATCCGAACAATGCCTCTAAATATGATAAAAAAACCTTGAGGAGTTTAGTAATGAACTTTATTCTGGATAGTGAAATTCTTTATAAAAGACACTATGATCAGACATTATTAAGGTGCGTAAATGCTCCTAAAGCATAGAGAATTTTGGAAGAAGTACATGAGGGAGTTTGTGGGATTCACGCTAATGGGCATAAAATGGCACAACAAATTATAAGGCTAGGTTACTTTTGGATGACTATAGAGGGAGACTGTATTAAGTACGCTCGAAAATGTTACAAATGTCAAGTTTATGCAAATAAAATTCATGTCCCACCTTCACCATTGCTTGTTATAACTGCTCCATGGCCCTTTTCTATGTGGGGCATGGATGTTATTGGGTCAATTACCCCTATAGCTTCAAATTGTCATCATTTTATTTTGGTGGCTATAGACTATTTCACCCAATGGGTTGAAGCAGCTTTTTATGCAAATGTGACAAAGTTGACGGTGATTAAATTCTTGAAGACTAATATTATTTATCGTTTTGGAATACCTGAAAGGATCATAACTGATAATGCCTTCAACTTGAAAAATAAATTGATTATGAAGGTATGTTCCTAGCTTAAAATTTCTCATCATAATTTAGTGACATACCATCTGATGATGAATGGATTGGTAGAAGCAGCCAATAAAAATATTAAGAAAATTATGGCTAAGATGGTGGAGACCTATAAAGATTGGCATGAAAAACTCCCTTTTGCACTATTAGCATATAGAACTTCAGTGCGAACCTTTATTGGGGCAACCCCTTATTCTCTGGTATATGGCACAAAAGTTGTTTTACTAATTGAAGTTGAAATTCCCTTCCTTTGGGTATTGATGGAGACTAAATTAGAAAAGGTGACTAGGTATGAGATTACTATGAACAGTTGAATTTTATCAAAGAGGAAAGACTGAAAACAATTCAACATGGGCGAATGTATCAGAAGAGAATGATGAGAGCTCGTGATAAAAAGTTCTGTCCAAGACAATTTCATGAAGGAGAGCTGGGATTAAAGAAAATCCTTCCAAGCCAAAGAGATTCACATGGTAAATGGGCTTCGAATTGGGAAGGACCTTATGCGGTTCAAAAAGCATTTTCTGGCAGGGTATTGATTTTGGCTGATATGGATGGGCACACTCTACCCAATCCTATCAATGCCAACAATGTGAAAAAGTATTATGTTTAAAAAAAAAAACAAAAAAGCAAAAAAAAAGAAAAAAGAGAAAAAAAAAGTTAAAATAAGAAGCCTTAAGTTAAAAACTTGGAAAGGGCAACTCAGGCAAAGTGATGATTATGAAGGGGAATTCATTAAAACTCAAGATTGAAAAGGAAGGCATTATGCAATCAAAGACATCTTCCAAAAGATTGATCTATGAAGGGGCAGTGTTTTGATCAAGAAAGGCTTTTAAAGATTTGAATGAGAGATTCCAATTATGTGGATAATAGCTATTTTTGTCCCATATTTTGTATAAATCCTTATTAAGAACCTAATATTGTATTCCCTTCGCATTATTGGAATACATTTACATTTCTTTCTTCATACCCTTTTCATTCTGTATAACAAGCCTTTATCACCTTCATTTATACCTTTATCATTGTTAGCCCTGTCATACCTTTTTCATCTGCACATGTTTCTAAAAAATGGTGGCTGACACTTTAAAAATAAATAATAAAGAGATTTTTCTATTACTTTGGAATAAGTTTAAACATTATGGGAATTTCAACTACTGATTCAATTTTCGGGTATTCTAGGAGGGTTAAGATCAATTAATGACATGGTTGAGTATCATCAAAGAAAAAGAAACCTGAAAGTCAGGATCGAAGTACATTTTTTTATAAAAAAAAAATAGATTATGCATAAGAAGATCTGAATGTAGGCATTATCAGCCTCATTTACCCTATGCGGTCACCAAAAGCCCTGACTCGAGCATTGTTAGCTCTGTTTCTTTTGCTCAAAGAAAATGTCTTCACAATGTTTTCTGAAATATGCTTTTAGCCTCGAGTATTAGAGTAGATTCATCTCTTGCAGAATATCTTCCAATTGAGGTTCAGGCTGACTCTCTTGCCAAAAAAAATATATAATAATAATAACAAAATAATAAAAAAAATAATAATAATACAGATATTTGTAACTTTTTGAAAATGCATTCAACTTCAAGACAAAACACATATCTAAAACAGGAAGACATTTTAGGAATAGTTTTTGCATTATTCATGCATTCGTATTTGATAATGCAGGCAAAATTAAATATGATACAAAAAAGGATGATGGTCATGCTTGCTCCCTCAAGGTCGGGAGGTAATTCTTTCATCTTTGCAAATTGACAAAGCGTCCTAAGCTTCTTTTATATATCGACTTGTAGGTTTCATCCCAGTCACCCCGTACCTTTGCTGACTTGTCAGTTTTATCCCAATCAACCCTTTTTTCATTTATTGACTTGTAGGTTTCATCCCAGTCAACTCATACCTTTATTGACTCATCGATTTTATCCCAGTCAACCTTTTTTTATTTGTTGACTTGTAGGTTTCATCCCAGTCAACTCGTACCTTTGTTGACTTATTGATTTTATCCCAGTCAACCCTTTTTTCATTTGTTGACTTGTAGGTTTCATCCCAATCAACTCGTACCTTTGTTGACTCATCGATTTTATCCCAGTCAACCCTTCTTTATTTGTTAACTTGTAGGTTTGATCCTAGTCAACTCATACCTTTGTTGACTTATCAGTTTTATCCCAGTCAACCCTTTTTTTATTTGTTGACTTGTAGGTTTCATCCCAGTCAACTCGTACCTTTGTTGACTAGCCAGTTTTATCCCAATCAACCTTTCTTTTATTTGTTAACTTGTAGGTTTCGTCCTAGTCAACCGGTACCTTTGTTGAGTTATCAGTTTTATCTCGGTCAACCCCTTTACCTTTGTTGACTTCTAGGTTTCATCCCAGTCAACCTTTGTTGACTTGTCAATTTCAACTCTTCTCCATTTGTTGACTTATAGGCTCTATCCCGGTCAACTCTTTTTCATTTATTGACATTGTAGGTTTCATCCCAATCACCTCTTTTTGTTAGCATGTTTTCTTCATTAGGCTATTGATAAGTTAGGTCTTACCTTAGCTATTGTTTAATCTAAGATTTTTCCTTAAGGCTAATAAGCTTTTATTTTCGTTTTGAGTTTAGTTTTCAAAGCTTAATGACCGGAACGAAATTATGTCTATTTGGTCTTTGCCCTATTTCTGATTCTCAGCAACAGTCAAAGAGGGGTAGCTGTAGACACCTAATTTCGTTTGGGTCTCTTTTCTGATAATCTTGAATACCCAAGATCGAGAACTTAATGGCCATTCTCATTGGGAATAATCCTTTGCTTATGAACAAAACCTTTTTGGTCATAATTTAAACAGTCATAAGTTCACGTAACAAAAAGGTTATATTTTGTTCTCTAATTTTGGATATACAAAATGAATATTTAAGAGAAAGATTATTTTTATTATTTCGTTTCAAATTTTGAAAATCTATTTTTGAAAATGTTATCATAGTAAATTTTCCATTCTTAGGAATTTTACGAAAACCTTTTTGTTAAATTTGAGAAATTAACCTTCGTATATTTTTATTGACACCTGTGTGGTATTTATGCTAATATGCACTCCAAAAATTAGAAATATTCAATGAAAATTTTATTGGCATTTTATACCCTAAGGTGTCAAGTTGCTCATTTTCTGTAATTAATTTTGATTTTTTAAGTATCGCAAGTATTGTACTCGTAAATTTTTTTTATAATATTATTTAAAATTTTGAATTTTAATTTTTATCATTTTATAAATTAATATTTTGAATAATATAATTTATTTAATTCATTTTATAATTTTTAGTGTACTTTTTGAAAATTTTCTCAATACTAGAATACGAACTTTTCATTATTCGTAAAATTTTTTGGTGTTATTTTCTCGAGTTTTAAATTTTAAAATTCCTCAAATATTCACATTAAACTACCATTGAATTAGTTTTTTAAATTTCACTTATTTCTTATGAATTTTAGATTTTTTTGTTTAAAAATACGAAGTTTTTTTTACCCTGTAATTTTTGGAGGAGATTTTTCTTAGTTTATGATTTTTAAAATTCTTTAAATACTATTATTTAACTCATATTAAATCAGTTTTAAAAAAATTTATTTATTTTATGAGTTTTAGAATTTCTTTTATTACCAAGATACAGATTTTATACTCCGTAATTTTTTTGACAAGATTTTTTTTAAAGTTTTTAATTTTTAAATTTCTTTAAATATTATTATTTCATCCATATTAAATCATGTTTGAAAGCTTTAATTTATTTTATGAGTTTTAGAATTTTTTTCTGTTATTAAGATACGAAGTTTTTTTTACCCGTAAAATTTTTTCGATAGGATTTTTTTCCTAAATTTATAATTTTTAAAATTCTTCAAATATTATTGTTTAAATCATATTAAGTCAGTTCTTTTAAAAAAAAAAAGAAAAAAGAAATCAATTTATTTTATAAGTTTTGCATATAATAATTTTTATCCGATAAGATTTTTCGTATAATTTTATGAGTTTTGGAGCTCTAATCAGTTTTATTTATTTATTTCATTTTCAAATTTCATTTATGATTAT
>JBBYHK010483740.1:0-17291 GCA_038382065.1 Adansonia grandidieri | reverse complement strand
GATTAGTCCTTGCAAAGCTTGCTCCATGCGTTTAGTCTTTGCCCTAGTCATTAGACCTCTAATTCCTTGCAAAGGATAGTAAGAATGGTTGGAAATAGGTGTTTGTGCAAGTTGATCTCCATCATCTATTCTTTTTGTTATTGGCACTATAATTATGTTGTCCATATTGGGATACAGGATATTGATGCTTTGGATGTGCAAGAAAAGCTTTTCTTTCCACCATTTTCATTATAATCAAAGTTCATCCGTGAAATGAGACAAACTTGGATAGTTGTAATTATATCCATTCGTTTTGTTATTGGCAATTGCAATCATGTTCTCCACATTAGGATATATGATATTGATGCTTTGGATTTACAAGAAAAGCTTTTCTTTCCACCATTTTACTTATAATTAAAGTCCATCCATTAAATGAGACAAACTTACATGCTCGTAATAATATCCATTCTTTTTCTTATTGGCACTACAATCATGTTGTCCACATTGGGATACAAGATATTGAGCTTTGGATTTACAAGAAAAGCTTTTCTTTCCACCATTTTCCTTATAATTAATGTTCCTCTACGATGTTCATCTATGAAATAAGACAAACATGGATACTCATAATAATCTCCATTTTTTTTGTTATGGGCACTACAATCATGCTCTCCTCGTTGGGATGCACGATATTGATGCTCTGGATTTGCAAGAAAAACTTTTCTTTCCACCATTTCCTTACAATCAAAGTTCATTTATGAAACAAGACAAACTTGGATGCCCGTAATAATCTCCATTCTTTTTGTTATGGGCACTACAATCATGTTCTTCTCATTGGGATACACGATATTGATGCTTTGGATTTGCAAGAAAAGCTTTTTATTCCATAATTTTCCTTATAATCAAAGCTCATCTGTGAAATGAGACAAACTTAGATACACATAATAATCTCCATTCTTTTCGTTATTAGCACTACAATCATGTTCTCCACATTATGATAAATGAGATTGAAGCTTTGGATTTGCAAGAAAAGTTTTTCTTTCCATCATTTTCCTTGTAATTAATATTCATCAGTGAACTGAGACAAACTTGGATACTCGTAATAATGTCCATTCATTTTGTTATGGGCACTACAATCATGTTCTCCTTGTTGGGATACATGATATCGATGCTTTGGATTTGCAAAAAAAGCTTTTCTTTCCACCATTTTCCTTGTAATCAAAGTTCATCCATGAAATGAGACAAACTTGGATACTCATAATAATCTCCATGTTTTTGTTATTGGCATTGCAATCACGTTCTCCACATTGGGATGCGCAATATTTATGCTTTAGATTTGCAAGAAAGGCTTTTCTTCCCACCATTTTTCTTGTAATTAATATTCATCAGTGAACTGAGATAAACTTGGATACTCATAATAATGTCCATTCATTTTGTTATGGGCACTACAATCATGTTCTCCTTATTGGGATACACGATCTTGATGCTTTGGATTTGCAAGAAAAGCTTTTCTTTCCACCATTTTCCTTGTAATCAAAGTTCATTTGCGAAATGAGACAAACTTGGATACTCATAATAATCTTTATTCTTTTTGTTATTGGCACTGCAATCACATTCTCCACATTGGGGTACACGATACTGATGCTTTAGATTTGCAAGAAAAGCTTTTTGTTTCACCATTTTCCTTATAATCAAAGTTTATCTGTGAAATAAGACAAACTTGGATACTTGTAAGAACCTTCATTCTTTTTGTTATGGGCACTTTAATCATGTTCTCCTCATTGGGGTACACGATATTGATGCTTTGGATTGCAAGAAAAGTTTTTCTTTCCACCATTTTCCTTATAATTAAAGTTCATTTGTGAATGAGACAAACTCGGGTACTCATAATAATCTTCATTCTTTTTGTTATATGTACCACAATCATGTTCTTCTCATTGGGATACATGATGTTGATGCTTTATTTGGTAGGAAAAGCTTTTCTTTTCACTATTTTCGTTATAATCAAGGTTTATCCATGGAATGACTCAAACATGGATTCTCATAATAATCTCTATTCTTCTTGTGATTGGGTGTTACAATCATGTTCTCCACATTATGATACATGATATTGATGCCCCGGATTTGAAAAAAAAATATTTCTTTTGACCTTTTTCCTTATAATCAAAGTTTATCCATAAAATAAAACAAACTTGGATACATGTAATAATCCCCATTCTTTTCATAAGTGGCACTACAATCGTGTTTTCCATATTGGGGTACACAATATTGATGCTTTGGATTTACAAGAAAAGCTTTTCTTTCCACCATTTTCCTTGTAATTGATGTTCACCCATGAAATGAGATAAACTTTGATACTCATAATAATCTCCATTCTTTTTGTTATGGGCATTACAATCATGTTCTCTGCGTTGGGATACATGATATTTATGTTTTGGATTTGCAAGAAAAGCTTTTTTTCCTTTATTTTCCTCATAATCAAAGTTCATCCATAAAATGAGACAAACTTCAATACTCATAATAATCTCTATTTTTTTTGTTATTGGGCACTACAATCATGTTCACCGTATTGGGATTCATAATGTTGATGCATGGATTTGACAAGAAAAGCTTTGCTTTCCACCATTTTCCTTATTATTAAAGTTTATCCGTGAAATGAGATAAACTTGGATACGCATAATAGTCACCATTCTTTTTGTTATGGCACTACAATCATGTTCACCTCACAAGGATACATGATGTTGATGCTTTGATTTGGTAAGAAAAGCTTTCTTTCAATCATTTTCCTTATAATCAATGTCCATCCAAAAAATGATTCAAATCTGTATTCTCTAACAATCTCTATTATTTTTGTGATTGGGCACTACAATCATGTTCTCTACATTAGGATACATGGTATCGATGCTACGGATTTGAAAGAAAAATGTTTCTTTAGACCATTTTCCTTATAATTAAAGTTTATCCATGAAATGATACAAACTTGGGTACTTGTAATAATCCCTATTCTTTTTGTTAGTGGTACTACAATCATGTTCTCCATATTGGGATACACGGTATTGATGGTTTGATTTGCAAGAAAAGCTTTTCTTTCAACCATTTTCCTTATAATGAAAGTTCATCTGTGAAATAAGACAAACTTGGATACTCATAATAATATCCATTCCTTTTATTATTGGCACAAGAATCATATTCTCCTCATTGGGATACATGATACTGATGCTTTGGATTTGCAAGAAAAGTTTTTCTTTCTACCATTTTCCTTATAATTAAAGTTCATCCGTGAAAAGAGATAAACTTGGATACTCATAATAATCTCCATTCTTTTTGTTATGGGCACTACAATCATGTTCTCTTTATTGGGATGCATGATATTTATGCTTTGGATTTGCAAGAAAAGCTTTTTTTTCCACCATTTTCCTTGTAATCAAAGTTCATCCATGAAATGAGGCAAACTTGAATACTCAAATCTTTATTTTTTTTTTGTGATTGGGTGCAACAATTGTGTTCTCCATATTAAGATACACGATATTGATGTTTCAAATTTGAAAGAAAAGCTTTTCTTTAAGCCATTTTCCTTATAATCAAGTTCATCAAAATGATAGAAACTTGGATACTTGTAATAATCCCTATTCTTTTTATTAGTGGCACTACAATCGTGTTCTCCATATTGGGATACACGGTATTGATACTTTGGATTTACAAGAAAAGCTTTTCTTTCCACCATTTTCCTTATAATTAATTTTCCTTCGTGAAATGAGACAAACTTGGATACTCGTAATAATCTCCATTATTTTTGTTTTGGGCAATACAATCATGTCTTCCTTATTAGGGTACATGATATTGATGCTTTGGATTTGCAAGAAAATGTTTTCTTTCGACCATTTTCCTTATAATCAAAGTTCATCCATGAAATGATACAAACTTGGATACTTGTGATAATCCCTATTCTTTTTGTTAGTGGCACTACAATCATGTTCTCCACATCTGGATATAGCGTATTGATGCTTTGGATTTGCAAGAAAAGCTTTTCTTTCTGCCATTTTCCCTATAATTCATGTTCATCAATGAAATGAGACAAACTTGGATACTCATAATAGTCTCCATTCTTTTTATCATGGGCACTATAATCATGTTCTCCTCATTAGGGCACGTGACATTGATGCTTTGGATTTGCAAAAAAAGCTTTTTTTATACTATTTTCCTTATAATCAAAGTTCATCTGAGAAATAAGACAAACTTGGACAGTCGTAATAATCTCTATTCCTTTTGTTATGGGCACCATAATCATGTTCTTCTCATTGAGGTACGCGATAGTGATGCTTTGGATTTGCAAGAAAAGCTTTTAGTTCCATCTTTTTCCTTATAATCAAAGTTCATCCATGAAATAAGACAAACGTGGATACTCATAATAATGTTCTTTCCTTTTGTTATTGGGCTTTATAATCATGTTCACCTTATTGGGATTCATGATGTTTATGCTTTGATTTGGCAAGAAAAGCTTTTCCTTCCGCCATTTTCCTTATAATTACGGTTCATCCGTGAAATGAGACAAACATAGATACTCGAAATAATCTCCATTCTTTTGGTTATGGGCACTACAATCTTGTTCTCCTTATTAGGGTATGCGATATTGATGCTTTGGATTTGTAAGAAAAGCTTTTCTTTCCATCATTTTCCTTACAATGTTGTTCTCCTTATTGGGATACATGATATTGATGCTTCAGATTTGCAAGAAAAGCTTTGCTTTCCACCATTTTCCTTGTAATTAATGTTCATTCGTGAAATGAGACAAACTTGGATACTCGTAATAATCTCTATTCGTATTGTTATGTGCACTACAATCATGTTTTCCTCATTGGGATACATGATATAGATGCTTTGGATTTGGAAGAAAAGCTTTTTTTTCACCATTTTCGTTATAATAAAGGTTCATCCATGAAATAAGACAAACTTGGATACGCATAATAATCTCCATTTTTTTTGTTATTGGGCACTACAATCATGTTCACCTCATTGGAATTCACAATGTTGATGTTGGATTTGGCAAGAAAAGCTTTTCTTTCCCCCATTTTCCTTATTATTAAAGTTCATCTGTGAAATTAGACAAACCTGGGTACGCATAATAATCTCCATTCTTTTTTTGTGGGCACTACAATCATGTTCACCTTCTTGGGATACATGATGTTGATGCTTTGATTTGGCAAGAAAAGCTTTTCTTTCCACCATTTTTGGTATAACCAACATTCATCCATGAAATGATTCAAACCCAGATTCTTATAATAATCTCTAGTCATTTTGTGATTGGGTGCTACAATCATGTTCTTCATGAAGGGATACATGATATTGATGCTTCGGATTTGAAAGAAAAACGTTCTTTAGACCATTTTCTTTATAATCAAAGTTCTTCCATGAAATGATACAAACTTTGATACTTGTAATAATCCCCAATCATTTTGTTAGTGGCACTACAATCATATTCTCCACATTGGGATACATGGTATTGATGCTTTGGATTTACAAGAAAAGCTTTTCTTTTCACCATTTTCCTTACAAGTCAAAGTTCATTCGTGAAATGAGACAAATTTGGATACTCATAATAATCTCTATTCTTTTTGTTATGGGCACTACAATCATGTTCTCCTCATTGGGGCACATGATATTGATGCTTTGAATTTCCAAGAAATGCTTTTCTTTCCACCATTTTCCTTATAATCAAAGTTCATCTGTGCAATAAGGCAAACTTTGATACTCACAATAATCTCCATTCTTTTTTATTATGGGCACTACAATCATGTTCTCCTCTTTTGGATACACAATATTGATGCATTGAATTTGGAAGAAAAGCTTTTCTTTCCACAATTTTCCTTATAATCAAAGTCTATCCATGAAATAAGACAAACATGGATACTCATAATAATCTCCGTTCTTTTTGTTATTGAGCACTACAATCATGTTCACGTCATTGGGATTCATGATATTGATGCTTTGATTTGGCAAGAAAAGCTTTTTTTTCCACCATTATCCTTATAATTAAGGTTCATCCATGAAATGAGGCATACTTAGATACTCATAATAATCTCCATTCTTTTTGTTATGGGCACTACAATCATGTTCTCCTCATTGGGGTACACAATATTGATGCTTTCCATTTGCAAGAAAAGCTTTTCTTTCCATAATTTTCCTTATAATTAAAGATTATTCGTGAAATGAGACAAACATGATACTCGTAATGATCTCCATTCTTTTTGTTATGGGCTCTACAATCATGTTCTCCTCATTGGGATACATGGTATTGATGCTTTGGATTTGGAAGAAAAAGCTTTTCTTTCCACCATTTTCCTTGTAATCAAAGTTCATCCGTGAAATGAGAGAAACTTGGATACTCATAATAATCTCTATTTTCTTTGTTATGTGCACCACAATCACATTCCTCTCATTGGGATACACGATATTTATGCTTTGAATTTGCAAGAAAAGCTTTTCTTTCCACCATTTTCCTTATCGTCAAAGTTCATCTGTCAAATGAGATAAACTTGGATACTCATAATAATCTCCACTCTTTTTGTTATTGGCACTACAATCATGTTCTCCACATTAGGATACATGATATTGATGCTTTGATTTGGCAGGAAAAGCTTTTCTCTCCACCATTTTCCTCAAAATCAAAGTTCATCCATGAAGTGAGATAAGCTTGGATACTTGTAGTAATCTTTATTCTTTTTGTTATTTGGACTACAAACATGTTCTCACCATTGGGATGCACGATATTGCTGTGTTCAATTTGCAAGAAAAGCTTTTCTTTCCGCCATTTTTGTTATGATTAAAGTTCATCCATCAAATGAGACAAATTTGGATACTTGTAATTATCTCCATTATTTTTGTTATGGGCACTAATTGGGGTACACGATATTGATGTTTTGGATTTGGTAGAAAAGCTTTTTTTTCTACCATTTTCCTTATAATTAATGTTCATCAGTGAATTAAGACAAACTTGGATGCTCATAAATATCTCTATTCTTTTTGTTATGGGCACTACGATCATGATCTCCATATTGGGATACACGATCTTAACACTTTAGATTAGCAAGAATAGCTTTTCCTTCCACCATTTTGCTTATAAATAATGTTCATCCATGAAATGAGAGAAACTTGGATACTTGTAATAATCTCCATTCTTTTTTCTATGGGCACTATGATCATGTTCTCCACATTGGGATACACGATCTTAACACTTTAGATTAGCAAGAATAGCTTTTCCTTCCACCATTTTGCTTATAAATAATGTTCATCCATGAAATGAGAGAAACTTGGATACTTGTAATAATCTCCATTCTTTTTTCTATGGGCACTACTATCATGTTCTCCACATTGGGATACACAGTATTGATGCTTTGGATATAAAAGAAAAGCTTTTTTTTCCACCATTTTCCTTATAGTTAAAATTCATCCATTAAATGAGACAAAATTGGATGCTCTTAATAATCTCTATTCTTTTTGTTATGGGCACTACAATCATGTTCTTATTACTGGGATACACAGTATTGATGCTTTGGATATGCAAGAAAAGCTTTTCTTTCCATAATTTTCCTTATAGTTAATGTTCATCTATGAAATGAGACAAACTTAGACACTTGTAATAATCTCCATTCTACTCCACATTGGGAAACAAGATATTGATGCTTTGGATTTGCGAGAAAAGCTTTTCTTTCCTCCATTTTCCTTAAAATTAAGGTTTATTCGTGAAATGAGAAAAATTTGGATACTCATAATAATCTCCATTCTTTTTGTTATGGGCACTACAATCATGCTCTCCTTATTGGGGTACACGATATTGGTGCTTTGCATTTGCAAGAAAAGCTTTTCTTTCCACAATTTTCCTTATCAAAGCTCATTCATGAAATGATAATGTTCGTCATTTTCCTTGTAATTAACGTTTATTCATGAAATAAGATAAACTTGGATACTCATAATAATCTCTATTCTTTTTGTTATGGGTACTACAATCATGTTCTCCATATTGTGATACATGATCTTGATGCTTTTGATTTTTAGGAAAAGCTTTTCTTTTCGCCATTTTCCTTATAATCAAAGTTCATCCGTGAAATGAGACAAACTTTGATACTTGCAATAATCTCCATTTTTTTTATTACAGGCACTACAATCATGTTCTCCTCTTTGGGATACATGATATTGATGCTTTGAATTTGCAAGAAACATTTTTTTCCATCAATTTCGTTATAATCAAAGTTTGGCCATGAAATGAGACAAATATGGATACTCATAATAATCTCCATTCTTTTTGTTACTGGGCACTAGAATCATGTTCACCTTATTGGGATTCATGATGTTGATGCTTTGATTTGGCAAGAAAATCTTTTTTTCCACCATTTTCTTTATAATTAAGGTTCATCTGTGAAATGAGAAAAACTTGGATACTAGTAATAATCTCCATTCATTTTGTTATGGGCACTACAATCATGTTCTCCTCATTGAGGTACACGATATTGAGGCTTTGCATTTGCAGGAAAAGCTTTTTATTCCACCATTTTCCTTATAATCAAAGTTCATTCGTGAACTGAGACAAACATGGATATTCGTAATGATCTCCATTCCTTTTGTTATGAGCTCTACAATCATGTTCTCTTTATTGGGATATGCAGTATTGATGCTTTGGATTTGGAAGAAAAAGCTTTTATTTCCACCATTTTCCTTGTAATCAAAGTTCATCCGTGAAATGAGAGAAACTTAGATACTTGTAACAATCTCCATTCTTTTTGTTATGTGCACCACAATCACATTCTCCTCATTAGGATACACGATACTTATGCTTTGAATTTGCAAGAAAAACCTTTCTTTCCACCATTTTCCTTATCATCAAAGTTCATCCATCAAATGAGACAAAGTTGGATACTCATAATAATCTCCATTTTTTTTGTTATTGGCACTACAATCATGTTCTCCACATTAGGATACATGATATTGATGCTTTGATTTGGCAGGAAAAGCTTTTCTCTCCACCATTTTCCTTATAATCAAAGTTTATCCATGAAATGAGACAAACTTGGGTTCTCGTAGTAATCTCCATCCTTTCTGTTATTGGCACTACAATCATGTTCTCACCATTGGGATGCATGATATTGATGCTTTCAATTTGCAAGAAAAGCTTTTCTTTTTGCCATTTTCCTTATGATTAAAGTTCATCCTTCAAATGAGACAAACTTGGATACTCGTAATAATCTCCATTATTTTTGTTATGGGCACTACAACCATGTTCTCCTTATTGGGGTACATGATATTAAAGCTTTGGATTTGGTAGAAAAGCTTTTCTTTCCACCATTTTCCTTATAATTAATGTTCATCCATGAATTGAGACAAACTTGGATACTCATAATAATCTCTATTCTTTTTGTTATGGGCACTACAATCATGTTCCCCACATTGGGATACATGATCTTAATGCTTTGGATTGGCAACAATAGCTTTTCTTTCCACCATTTGCTTATAACTAATGTTCATCCATGAAATGAGAGAAACTCAGATACTCATAATAATCTCCATTCTTTTCACTATGGGCACAACAATCATGTTCTCAACATTGGGATACACAGCATTGATGCTTTGGATATAGAAGAAAAGCTTTTCTTTCCACCATTTTCCCTATAATTAATGTTCATCCGTTAAATGAGACAAACTTGGATACTCGTAATAATCTCTATTCTTTTTGTTATGGGTACTGCAATCATGTTCTCATCATTGGGATACACGGTATTGATGCTTTGGATATGCAAGAAAAGCTGTTCTTTCCACCATTTTCCTTATAATTAATGTTCATCCATGAAATAAGACAAACTTGGATACTCGCAATAATCTCCATTCTTCTTGTTGTGGGCACTATAATCATGTTCTCCACATTGGGAAACAAGATATTAATGCTTTGGATTTGCAAGAAAAGCTATTCTTTCCTCCATTTTCCTTATAATTAAGGTTTATCTGTGAAATGAGACAAATTTGGATACTCATAATTATCTCTATTCTTTTTGTTTTGGGCACTACAATCATGTTCTCCTCATTGGGGTACACGATATTAATGCTTTGCATTTGCAAGAAAAGCTTTTCTTTCCACCATTTTCCTTATAATCAAAGTTCATTCGTGAAATGAGACAAACTTGGATACTCATAATAATCTCCATTCTTTTTGTTATGGGCTCTACAATCATGTTCTCCTTATTGGATACTTGGTATAATTAATGTTCATCATTTTCCTTGTAATTAATGTTTATTCATGAAATGAGACAAACTTGGATACTCGTAATAATCTATATTATTTTTATTATTGGGACTACAATCATGTTATCCATGTTGGGATACATGATCTTGATGCTTTTGATTTGCAAGAAAAGCTTTCTTTCCACCATTTTCCTTATAATCAAAGTCGATCCGTGAAATGAGGCAAACTTTGATACTTGAAATAATCTCCATTTTTTTTATTATGGGCACCACAATCATGTTCTCCTCTTTGGGATACACATATTGATGCTTTGAATTTGCAAGAAATGCTTTTTTTCCACCATTTTCTTTATAATCAAAGTTCATCTATGAAATGAGACAAACATGGATACTCGTAATAATCTCCATTCTTTTTGTTATTGGGCACTACAATCATGTTCACCTCATTGGGATTCATGATATTGATGCTTTGATTTGGCAAGAAAAGCATTTTTTCCACCATTTTCCTTGTAATTAAGGTTCATTCGTGAAATGAGACAAACTTGGATACTCGTAATAATCTCCATTCTTTTTGTTATGGGCACTACAATCATGTTCTCCTCATTGGGGTACATGATATCGATGCTTTGCATTTGCAAGAAAAGCTTTTCTTTCCATAATTTTCCTTATAATCAATGTTCATTCATGAAATGAGACAAACATGGATACTCATAATGATCTCTATTCTTTTTGTTATGGGCTCTACAATCATGTTCTCCTTATTGGGATACACGGTATTGATGCTTTGGATTTGGAAGAAAAAGCTTTTCTTTCCACCATTTTCCTTGTAATCAAAGTTCATCCGTGAAATGAGAGAAACTTGGATACTTGTAATAATCTCCACTCTTTTTGTTATGTGCACCACAATTGCATTCTCATTATTGGGATACAAGATATTTATTCTTTGAATTTGCAAGAAAAGCTTTTCTTTCCACCATTTTTCTTATCATCAAAGTTCATCCATCAAATGAGACAAAGTTGGATACTCATAATAATCTCCATTCTTTTTGTTATTGGCACTACAATCATGCTCTCCACACTAGGATACATGATATTGATGCTTTGATTTAGCAGGAAAAGCTTTTCTCTCCACCATTTTCCTTATAATCAAAGTTCATCCTTCAAATAAGACAAACTTGGATACTTGCAGTAATTTCCATTCTTTTTGTTATTGACACTACAATCATGTTCTCACCATTGGCATGCACGATATTGATGCTTTCAATTTGCAAGAAAAGCTTTTCCTTCTGCCATTTTCCTTATCAGTAAAGCTTATGCGTCATATGAGACAAACTTGGATACTCATAATAATCTCCATTATTTTTGTTATGGGCACTACAACCATGTGCTCTGAATTGGGGTACACGATATTGATGCTTTGGATTTAGTAGAAAAGCTTTTCTTCCCACAATTTTCCTTATAAATAATGTTCATCCTTGAATTGAGACAAACTTGGATACTCGTAATAATCTCTATTCTTTTTGTTATGGGCATTACAATCATGTTCTCCACATTGGGATACACGATTTTAATGCTTTGGATTGGCAACAATAGCTTTTCTTTCCATCATTTTGCTTATAAGTAATGTTCATCTGTGAAATGAGAGAAACTCAGATACTCATAATAATCTCTATTCTTTTTGCTATGGGCACTACAATCATGTTCTCCACATTGGGATACATGGTATTAATGCTTTGGATATACAAAAAACCTTTTCTTTCCACTATTTTCCTTATAATTACTGTTCATCTGTTAAATGAGACAAACTTAGATACTCGTAATAATCTCCATTCTTTTTGTTATGGGCATTGCAATCATATTCTCATCATTGGGATATATGGTATTGATGCTTTGGATATGCAAAAAAAGCTTTTCTTTCCACCAATTTCCTTATAATTAATGTTCATCCGTGAAATAAGGTAAACCTGGACACCCATAATAATCTCCATTCTTCTTGTTGTGGGCACTACAATCATGTTCTCCACATTGGGAAACAAGATATTGTTGCTTTGGATTTGCAAGAAAAGCTTTTCTTTCCTCCATTTTCCTTATAATTAAGGTTTATCTGTGAAATGAGACAAATTTGGATACTCATAATTATCTCTATTCTTTTTGTTAAGGGCACTACAATCATGTTCTCCTCATTAGGATACACGATATCGATGCTATGCATTTGCAAGAAAAGCTTTTCTTTCCACCATTTTCCTTATAATCAAAGTTCATTTATGAAATGAGCAAAACTTGGACACTCGTAATGATCTCCATTCTTTTTGTTATGGGCTCTACAATCATGTTCTCCTTATTGGATACTCATAATAATCGATGTTCATCATTTTCCTTATAATTAATGTTTATCCGTGAAATGAGACAAACTTAGATACTCGTAATAATCTCTATTCTTTTTGTTATGGGCACTACAATCATGTTCTCCACATTGGGATACACGATCTTAATGCTTTGGATTTGCAAGAATAGCTTTTCTTTCCACCATTTTCCTTATAATTAATGTTCATCCATTAAATGAGACAAACTTGGATACTTATAATAATCTCCATTCTTTTTGTTATGGGCACTACAATCATGTTCTCATCATTGGGATACACAGTGTTGATGCTTTGGAAATGCAAGAAAAGCTTATCTTTCCACCATTTTCCTTATAATTAATGTTCATCTGTGAAATAAGGCAAACTTGGACACTCATAATAATCTCTATTTTTCTTGTTATGGGCACTACAATCATGTTCTCCACTTTGGGAAACAAGATATTGATGCTTTGGATTTGTGAGAAAAGCTTTTCTTTCCATGATTTTTCTTATAATCAAAGTTCATTCATCAAATGAGACAAACTTGGGTGCTCATAATAATCTCCATTCCTTTTGTTATGGGCACAACAATCATGTACTCCTCATTGGGATACATGATACTGATGCTTTTGATTTGCAAGAAAAGCTTTTGTTTCCACCATTGTCCTTATAATCAATGTCCATCCATCAAATGAGACAAATATGGATACTCGTAATAATCTCCATTCTTTTTGTTATTGGCACTGCAATCATGTTCTCCAAATTGGGATACACGATATTGATCCTTTGGATTTGCAAGAAAAGCTTTCCTTCCACCATTTTCCTTGTAATTAATATTCACCCGTGAAATGAGACGAACTTGGATACTCGCAATAATCTCTATCTTTTTGTAATGGGCACTACAATCATGCTTTCATTATTAGGATACACGATTTTAAAGCTTTGGATTTGCAAGAAAAGCTTTTCTTTCCGCCATTTTCCTTGTAATTAATGTTCATCCGTGAAATAAGCCAAACTTGGATACTCGTAATAATCTCCATTCTTCTTGTTATGGGCACTACAATCATGTTCTCATCATTGGGATACACGGTATTGATGCTTTGGATATGCAAGAAACTTTTTTCTTTCCACCATTTTCCTTATGGTTAATATTCACTAGTGAAATGAGACAATCTTGGATACTCGCAATAATTTCTATTTTTTTGTTATAGGCTCTAAAATCATGTTCTTCTCATTGGGATACAAGATATTGATGCAGTGGATTTGCAAGAAAAGCTTTTCATTCCATAATTTTCCTTATAATCAAAGTTCATCCATGAAATGAGACAAACTTAGATACATATAATAATCTCCATTCTTTTTGTTATTAGCACTATAATCATGTTCTCCACAATAGGATACATGAGATCGATGCTTTGGATTTGCAAGAAAAGCTTTTCTTTCCACCATTTTCCTTATAATTAATATTCACCAGTGAACTGAGACAAACTTGAATACTCGTAATAATGTCCATTCATTTTGTTATGGGTACTATAATCATGTTCTCCATATTGGGATACATGATATCGTTGCTTTAGATTTGCAAGAAAAGCTTTCTTTCCACCATTTCCCTTGTAATCAAAGTTCATTTACGAAATGAGACAAACTTGGGTACTCACAATAATCTCCATTGTTTTTGTTATTGGCATTGCAATCATGTTCTCCATATTTGGATATGTGATATTGATGCTTTGGATTTGCAAGAAAAGCTTTGTTTTCCACCATTTGACTTGTAACTAATGTTCGTCCATGAAATGAGAAAACCTTGGATACTCGCAATAATTTCCATTCTTTTTGTTATGGGCACAACAATCATGTTCTCCATATTGGGATGATGATAATGATGCTTTAGATTTGCAAGAAAAGCTTTTTTTCCACCATTATCCTTGTGATTGATGTTCACCTGTGAAATACGACAAACTTGGATACTCATAACAATCTCCATTCTTTTTGTTATCCGCACTACAATCATGTTCTCTTCATTGGGATACAGGATATTGACGCTTCAGATTTGCAAGAAAAGCTTTGCTTTCCACCATTTTCCTTGTAATTATTATTCGTCCGTGAAATGAGACAAATTTGGATACTTGCAATAATCTCCATTCCTTTGTTATTGGCACTACAATCATGCTCTCCACATTGGGATACACTATATTGTTGCTTTTGATTTGCCAAAAAGCTTTTTCTTCCACCAATTTCCTTGCAATTAATATCCACTTGTGAAATGAGACAAACTTGGATAGACGCAATGATCTTAATTCTTTTTGTTATGGGCACTACAATCATGTTCTCCTCATTGGGATACATAATATTGATGCTTTGAATTTGCAAGAAAACCTTTTCTTTCCACCAATTTCCTTATAATCAAAGTTCATGCACGAAATGAGACAAACTTGGATACTCATAACAATTTCCATTTTTTTGCTATTGGCACTATAATCGTATTCTCCACATTGGGATACATGATTTTGATGTATTCAATTTGCAAGAAAAGCTTTTGTTTCCACCATTTTGCTTGTAATGATGCTCACCCGTGAAATGTGACAAACTCAAATACTCATAATAATCGCCATTCTTTTTGTTATAGGCACTACAATCTTGTTCTTTGTATTGGCATACACAATATTGTTGCTTCAAATTTGCAAGAAAAGCTTTTTTTCCATCATTTTCCTTATAATCAAAGTTCATCCATGAAATGAGACAAACATAGACACTCATAATAATCTCCATTCTTTTTGTTATGCGCACTACAATCATGTTCTCCTCATTGGGGCGCATGATATTAATGCTTTGGATTTGCAAGAAAAGCTTTTCTTTCCACCATTTTCCTTATAATTAATGTTCATCTGTGAAATGAGACAGACTTGGATACTTGTAATAATCTCCATTCTTTTTGTTATCGCACTGCAATAATGTTCTCCTCATAGGGATACATGATATTGATGCTTTGGATTTGAAAGAAAAGCTTTTCTTTCCACCATTTTCCTTATAATTAAAGTTTATCCATGAAATGAGACAAACATGGATACTTGGAACAATTCCTATTCTTTTTGTTATTGGGCACTACAATCATGTTCACCTCATTGGGATTCACAATGTTGATGCATTGACAAGAAAAGCTTTTCTTTTCACCATTTTTCATATTACTAAATTCATCCCTAAAATGAGACAAACTTGGATACACGTAATAATCTCTATTCTTTTTGTTATAGGTACTACAATCATGTTCACCTCATTGGGATACACGATGTTGATACTTTGATTTGGCAAGAAAAAGCTTTTCTTTCCACCATCGTCCCTATAATCAAAGTTCATCCATGAAATGAGTCAAACTTGGATTCTCACAACAATCTCCATTCTTTTTGTGATTGGGTGTTGCAATCATGTTCTCCACATTAGGATACACGATATTGATGCTTTTGATTTGCAAGAAAAACTTTTCCATTTTCCTTATAAAAAAAGTTCATCCATGGAATGATAGAAACCTAGATACTTGTAATAATCCCCATTTCTTTTGTTAGTGGCACTGCAATCACGGTCTCCATATTGGGATACATGGCATTGATGTTTTGGATTTGCAAGAAAAGCTTTTCTTTCCACCATTTTGCTTATAATTAATGTTCTTCCGTGAAATAAGACAAACTTGGATACTTGTAATAATCTACTTTTTTTTTGTTATCGGCACTACAATCATGTTCTCCTCATTGGGATACACGATATTGATGCTTTAGATTTGCAAGAAACGCTTTTCCTTCCACCATTTTCCTTATAATCAAAGTTCATCTATGAAATGAGACAAACTTGGATTCACATAATAATCTCCATTATTTTTGTTATAGCCACCACAATCATGTTCTCTGAATTGGGATACACAATATTGATGCTTCGGATATGTAAGAAAAGCTTTTCCTTTCACCATTTTTCTTATAATCAATGTTCATCTACGAAATAAGACAAACTTGGATACTCATAATAATCTCCCTTTTTTCTTGTTATTAGCACTACAATCATGTTCTCCACAATGGGATGATGATATTAATGCTTTGGATTTGCAAGAAAAGCTTTTTTTCCACCATATTCCTAATAATTAATATTCATCCATGAAATGAGACAAACCTGGATACTAGTAATAACCTTCATTGCTTTTGTAATAGGCGGTACAAGCATGTTCTCCACATTGGGATACGTGATAATGATGCTTTGGATTTTGCAAGAAAAGCTTCCACTTCCACCATTTTCCTTATAATCAAAGTTCATTTGTGAAATGAAACAAATTTGGATGCTTGTAATAATCTCCATTATGTTTCTTATAGGCATTACAGTCATGTTCTCCACATTGGGATAAACAATATTGATGCTTTGGATTTGCAAGAAAAGCTTTTTTTCCACCATTTTCCTCATAATCAAAGTTCATCCGCGAAATGAGACAAAATTGGATACTCATAATAATCTCCATTCTTTTTGTTAGAGGCACAACAATCATGTTCTCCATATTGGGATACACGATCTTGATGCATTGGATTTGCAAGAAAGCTTTTCTTTCCACCATTTTCCTTCTAATTAAAATTCATCCATGAAATAAGATAAACTTGGATACTCATAATAATCTCTATTCTTTCTATTATGGGCACTACAAGCATGATCTTCTCATTGGGATAAATGATATTGATGCTTTGGATTTGCAAGAAAAGCTTTTCTTTTCACCAT
>JBBYHK010483729.1:0-17295 GCA_038382065.1 Adansonia grandidieri | reverse complement strand
TTTAAGATTTGGATGCCTTAATGCCCCTTTGATGTGGAAAATGCCTCATTTCATCCTCATTAGTTTGATATCTCTTGCTCTGCATTTATGCCATACCCATGCATTTGGTTATCCTGAATCCATGTATAAATCATTATCCTAACACATTTCAAGCACATTTATACATTAGCTTGCATGAATCATTAGCATTGATAACATTTTCTTGTCAAAATGCATAACACTTTCTTTTTCTAAACCATTGGAAAAGTTAGCATCCCCATTCATGTTATGTGCCATCCCCTTGTATGTTTTCTGGTCTCCCCCTTGTCAAAATGCATGTTTGATGGCTATCAAAAATTGATTTTCAAAACCTCCCCAGGCTAAGCATGTTGACCTCAACCAATAAAGACAAGCATGAACTTAGCATTTTCCTTAAAGTTAGCATAAAAAGATTTTGGGGAAAATTGAGTTTCCAGATCTGGAATCTTGATTAAACGAGCTTAAATCTTCTGATTATCTAAAAAAAAGGCCTTGCCCTCATTCTCAAAATGTTTGTGCCTTGTTTTTTGAGTCAAAACCTTGAGTGGTGTGATCAACGGCCTGTTTCATCTTCCTAAACTGCTTTGGGGCTATGCAAATAAGTTCATGATGCTTATGCCACTCTTTCCCTTCAGCCATGGACGTTCAAATGTTAATGACTTGAGTTTGGACCCGTAAACATAAAGAAAATAAGAAATATCCCCTACTTTGCTTTATCCCCTGTCGGTAGCGTAACTATTGCAAATTAAAAAATCATTTTAAAATCCTAAATGATTCTTCATGAATTTTTTGATATTTTGCTCTCAAAGTGTGTCGAATTATCTTTAAAACGATGTCTTATTCACCCTTGGTTCATTCCGAATAAGAGAGTTATGATTTTTCAAATCTAAACTTTCTAGAACATTTAGAATCCGAACATGTATTCTGGTCGGGCCATTTAGACCTAATAAATGATTTTTAAACATTTTTCCTAAAAGATTAATGAAATTCCCTTTTCAGAAAGGTATTGCCTGCAATTTTTTGATACGAAATGAGTCCGAGGTGATTTTTCAAATTTTGACACACCTTGTCCCTCATATGCTCTACCAGCAGCACGATCAATTCAAACTTGAAAATTTATTTCCCTAGAAAGTGACTTTTTGGGATATTGCGAACACTTTTAGATTGTTCCTTGTCGAGTTACGTTTTTAATGGTGTCTTATCCACCATCTAAAGCTTTCAAACCAATCTAGAATAAATTCAGGATGCAGGATTGCACGATGCCATCCCCTATTTTCGATTATGGTTAAAATTGAGTTGTTTTCTCAAGCTTTATCTTGAGAAATTCGAATGTCACCATAGCACCTCGATTAGCCTCGAGAACATGCTTTGACCTCCCATAAGCTCGTATCAAGGCACAAACATACTTTAAATCTTTACTATCCTCATTGACAATAATTTCTTTTGCCAAAAGTCATCAAAATGCTCACTCGTTTTTTAAATCACAAAGTTTTGTCAATTTAAGTTTTCCAACTCATCTTCTCTAAAGAGTGTCAGACATGTCACTTTTGGGGATACTCTAACTCGACCTTCTGAAGGAATGCTCCAACCTTGCTTTTCAAAATTATCGAGATTGAAAAATCTTTTTTTATTAAAATGATTTATCATCCATGGGATACTCCAACCCTAACCTTCTAAGGGGATACTCCAACCCCACTTTTTAAATTGTCAAGATTTAAAAATCTTCCTTTGCCAAAATTATTTATCATCCATGGGGATACTCTAACCTCATCTTTCTGAGGGGATACTCCAACCCTGTCTTTCAACTACAATTAAATTTTTCTCCTTCTCAGACTTCTGTGAATATGTCAAACAAACCTTGTTTAGTCAAGAAACCCAGATGCATCTCGAAAATTATTGATTCGATTATTCTTAGATAATCAATGCCAATTGTGAGATAAATTCCAATAGTCCATCCCTTTTCTTTATCATTGCATTGAATGATCCATGTTATGTTACTTTATTTATTGCCTTACTAACATGATTTCTTTATGATGATTATTTGCATTCATGTTTTCCAATCATTTCAAATAAAACTAAAGTAATATTCTACGTGGGTATCTTTCCAATGCCCAAAAGTGGAATATTCTATTTTTCAAAGTAAAATCCAGAGGTCATTTTTATTGAAAATCTCTATATTCCTCATATCTCTGGGGCGTATATGAGATTAAATATTTTCATCAAAATCTGGATTTGTATTTCTATAAAATTCATGCATTAAAAGAGGGTTATATTAAAATAGAGGGCTATATTAAAATAGTGATGAGTTAAGATCGAAAAAATTAAAACTGAGATAAGACATAGCTAGTAAGGTACTGATTTCGGGTCGCAAAAAGGTTTGTACCTTATCATGTGTAACCAACTCCCGAACCTAACGACGAATCTTTGTACTATATAGACACGAGATCGATGTTTTGAGTTTCATAACTCAAAACATAGGTTTCAATAGGCATCTAGTCATGCCTAGCCCTAAATGATCAATGGCGAATCCATGCATTGGCAATGTCAAGATGGTCATCCAAGACCAATAAGATAAGCGATTCATCTTATGGTCCCTTTCATAGTATCACAAGTCGAGAATCTGTACATTCTCGTTCTCATCACATCATAAAATAAAAGTATTGATCAAGAAGACATTTCCAAGTCAGGAAAATATTTTAAGTGATATGCACCCATAGATCTGCGAGGATCCACCCTGGGGTACATTGCGAAATGGATGAACTTTGATTATAAGGAGAATTGTAGAAAAAAAAGCTTTTCTTGCCAAAACAAAACATCAATGTCATGTATCCCAATGAAAAGAACATGATTCTAGTGCCCAATCACAAAAGAATCCACATTTATCTTTTTTAATGGATAAACTTTGATTATAAGGAAAATGGGGAAAAAAACCTTTTCTTGCCAAATGAAAGCATCAATATCATGTATAGATGATTGTAATGTCCAATCACAAAAAGAATAGAGGTTTTCATGGGAATCCATGCTTGTCTCATTTGATGGATGAACTATGATTATAAAGAAAATAGTGGAAAGAAAAGCTTTTCCTGCCAAACCAAACCATCAATATCATGTATCCTAATGAGAGAACAAGATTATAGTGCCAAATCATAAAAAAAAAATCTTGTGCCCCAATGAGGCGAATATGGTTGTAGTGCCCAATCACAAAAAGAATGGAGATTATGATGAGAATCCAAGTTTGTCTCATTTGATGGACGAACTTTGATTATAAGGAAATTGTGGAAAGAAAAGCTTTTCTTGCCAAAACAAAGCATCAATATCATGTATCCCAATGAGGAGAACATGATTGTTGTGCCCAATTACTAAAGGAAAATATCTCTGTCCTAACTGGAAGAACATGACTTAGTGCCTACTCACAAAAAGAATGGAAATTATGATGAGAATCCAAGGTTTCTCATGTGATGGACGAACAAATGATTATAAGGAAAATGGTGGGAAGAAAAGCTTTTCTTGTCAAACCAAAGTATCAATAGCATGCATCCCAATGAGGAGAACATGATTATAGTGCCCAACCATAAAAAAAACATCTTGTGTCCCAATGAAGAGAACATGATTGTATCACCCAGTCACAAGAAAAACAAATATTATGATGACAACCCAAGTTTGTCTCATTTGACAGACGAACATTGATTATAAGAAAAATGGTGCAAAGAAAAGCTTTTTTGTCAAACCAAAGCATCAATATCATACATCGCAATGAGAAGTACATGATTGTAAAGTCCAATAACAAAAAGAATGGAGGTTTTTTTGGGAATCCAAGTTTTTCTTATTTGATGGACGAGCAATGATTGTAAGGAAAATGGTGGAAAGAAAAGCTTTTTCTTGCCAACCTAAAGCATCAATAACATGTATCCCAATGAGAAGAACATGATTGTACTACCCAATCTCAAAAGAAAATATCTTGTGACCCAATGAGGAGAACATGATTGCAGTGCCTAATCACAAAAAGATTGGAATCTATGATAAGAATCCAACTTTATCTAATTTGACGGATGAACTTTGATTATAAGAAAAATAGTGGAAAGAAAAGCTTTTCTTGCTAAACAAAATCATCAATGTCGTGTATCCCAAATAGGAGAACACGATTGTGGTGTCCAATCACAAAAAGAATGGAGATTATTATGAGAATCCATGTTTGTCTCATTTGATGGGCAAACTTTAATTATAAGGAAAATGGTTGAAAAAAAACCTTTTCTTGCCAAAACAAAGCATTAATATTGTGTAATGCAATGAGGGGAACATGGTTGTAGTCTTCAATTAGAAAAATGATGGAGATTATGATAAGAATCTAAGTTTATCTTATTTGATAGACAAACTTTGATTATAAAGAAAATGGTGGAAACAAAGCTTCTTCTGCCAAACCAAAGCAACAATATTATGTAACCCAATGAGGGAAATATGATTGTAGTGCCCAATCATAACAAGAATGGGGATCATGATGAGAATCAAAAAATGTCTCACTTGACAAATGAACTTTGATTATAAGGAATATGGTAGAAAGAAAAGCTTTTCTTGCCAAAACAAAGCATCAATATTATGTATCCCAATGACGAGAACTTAATTGTGGTGCCCAATCATAAAAAAATGAAGATTATGATAACAATCCATGTTTATCTCATTTAATGGATGAAGTTTGGTTATAAGGAAAATGGTGGAAAAAAGCTTTTCTTGCCAAAAGAAAGCATCAATATCGTGTATCCTAATAAGGAGAACATGATTGTAAAATAGTGGAAAAAAAGCTTTTCTTGCCAAAATAAAGCATCAATATCATGTACCCTAGTGAGCAAAAGATTGTAATGCCCAATCATAAAAAGAAAAAAATATTGCGTCCCAATAAGGAGAACATGCTTGTAGTGCCCAATCACAAAAGGAATGGAAATTATGATGAGAATCCAAGTTTATCTCATTTGACAGATGAACTTTGACTATAAGGAAAATGGTGGAAAGAAAAGCTTCTCTTGTCAAACCAAATATCGTGTATCTCAATGAGGAGAACATGATTGTAGTGCCCAATCACAAAA
This sequence comes from Adansonia grandidieri, assembly GCA_038382065.1. Classification (NCBI taxonomy): domain Eukaryota; kingdom Viridiplantae; phylum Streptophyta; class Magnoliopsida; order Malvales; family Malvaceae; genus Adansonia; species Adansonia grandidieri. The sequence goes on along the minus strand of JBBYHK010483729.1, from coordinate 12,199 downwards.
AGAATAGAGATTATTATGAGAATCTATGTTTTTTTATTTGAGGAATAAACTTTGATTATAAGGAAAATGGTGAAAAAAAGCTTCTCTTGTCAAACCAAAGCATCGATATCGTGTATCCCAATGAGGGAAAGATGATTGTAGTGCCTAATCCCAAAAAGAATGGAGATTACTAGGAGATTCTGAGTTTGTCTCATTTAATAGATAAACTTTGATTATAAGGTAAATGGTGAAAAGAAAATCTATTCTAGCCAAACTAAAGCATCAATATCATGTAGTCCAATATGGAAAACATGATTCTAGTGCCCAATCACAAAAAGAAAATATCTTGTGTCCCAATAAGGGGAGCATGGTTGTAGTGCCCAATCACAAAAAAATAAAGTTTATGATGAGAATCCAAATTTGTCCCATTTGATGGATGAACAATGATTATAAGGAAAATAGTGGAAAGAAAAGCTTTTCTTGCCAAACTAAAGCATCAACATCATGTATCCTAGTGAGGTGAACATGGTTGTAGTCTCCAATCACAATAAGAATAGAGATTATGACAAGAATCCAAGTTCGCCTTATTTGACAAACAAACTTTGATTTTAAGGGCAGTGGTGGAAAAAAAAGCTTCTCTTCCTAAGCCAGAGCATCAATATCGTGTATCCTATTGAGGGGAACATGATTGCAGTGCCTTATCACAAAAACAATGGAGATTATGACGAGAATCAGAGTTTGTCTCATTTGACGGATAAACTTTGATTATAAGGAAAATAATGGGAAGAGAAGCTTCTCTGGCCAAACCAAAGCAACAATATCGTATACTCCTAATAAGGGGAACATAATTGTAGTGCCTAATCATAAAAAGAATGGAGATTATGATGAGAATCCAAGTTTGACTCACTTGACAGATGAAGTTCAATTATAAGGAAAATTGTAGAAAGAAAAGCTTTCCTTGCCAAAATAAAGCATCAATGTCATGTATCCCAATGAGTAGAACATGATTCTAGTGCCCAATCACAAAAGAATGAAGATTATGATGAGAATCCACGTTAGTCTTAATTGACAGATGAACTTTGATTATAAGGAAAATGGTTTTCTTGCCAAACCAAAGCATCAATATCATGCATCCAATAAGGAGAACATGATTGTAATGTCCAATCACAAAAAGAAAGGAGATTTTTATGGGAATCCACATTTGTCTCATTTGATGGATAACTATAATTCTAAGAAAAATGGTAGAAAGAAAAGCTTTTCTTGCCAAACCAAACCATCAATACCATGTATCCTAATGAGGGGAATAAGATTATAGTACCGAATCACAAAAGGAAAATATCTTGTGTCTTAATGAGAGGAGCATGGTTGTAGTGCCCAATCATAAAAAGAATGGAGATTATGACGAGAATCCAAGTTTGTCTCATTTGACGGATGATCTTTGATTATAAGGAAAATGGTGGAAAGAAAATTTCTTCTTGCCAAAACAAAGCATCAATATCATGTATCTCAATAAGGGGAACATGGTTGTAGTCCCCAATCACGAAAAAGATAGAGATTATGATGAGAATCCAACTTTGTTCATTTGATAGACAAACTTTGATTATAAAGAAAATGGTAGAAAAAAAAGTTCTTGCCAAACCAAGGCAATTACATCGTGTATCTCAATGAGGGGAACATGATTGTAGTGCCCAATCCCAAAATGAATAGAGATTATGACGAGATCCAACTTTATCTCATTTGAAAGATAAACTTAATTGTAAGGAAAATGGTGGAAAAAAAGCTTCTCTTGGCAAACCAAAGCAACAATATTGTGAACCCAATGAGGGGAACATGATTGTAGTGCCCAATCACAAAATCAAATGAGATTATGATGAGAATCCAAGTTTGTCTTGTTTGACAGATAAACTTTGATTATAAGGAAAATGGTAGAAAAAAAGCTTCTCTTGCAAACCAAAGCAACAATATCATGTAACCTAACGAGGGGAACATGTTGAAGTGCACAATCATAAAAAGAATAGGGATCATGACGAGAATCCAAGAATATCTCACTTAACAGATAAGCTTTGATTATAAGGAAAATGGTAAAAAGAAAATCTTTTCTTACCGAAAGAAAGCATCAATATTGTGTATCCCAATTAGGAGAACTTGATTGTAATGCCCAATCACAAAAAGAATGAAGATTATGATGAGAATCCAAGTTTTTCTTATTTAATGGATGAACTTTGATTATGAGGAAAATAATGGAAAGAAAAGATTTTCTTGCCACACCAAAGCATCAATATCGTGTATCCCAATGAAGGGAACATGGTTGCCGTCTGCAATCATAAAAAGGATGGAGATTATGACAAGAACCCATATTTGTCTCGTTTGATAGACAAACTTTGATTATAAGGAAAATGTTGGAAAAAAAAGCTTCTCTTGCCAAACCAAAGCATCAATATCGTGTATCCTGATAATGGGAATATGATTGTAGTGCCCAATCACAAAATCAATAGAGATTATGATGAGGATCCAAATTTGTCTCGTTTGATGGATAAACTTTATTTATAAGGAAAATGGTGGAAAAAAACCTTTTCTTGCCAAACTAAAGCAACAATATCGTGTAACCCTACAAGGGGAACATTATTGTAGTGCCAAACCATAAAAAGAATGGGGATCATGATGAGAATCCAAGAATGTCTCATTTGACAGATGAACTTTGATTATAAGGAAAATGGTAGAAAGAAAATATTTTCTTGGCAAAACAAAGCATCAATATCGTGTATCCCAATGAGAAGAACTTGATTGTTTGCCCAATCACAAAAAGAATGAAGATTATGACAAGAATCCAAGTTTAATTCATTTGACGGACAAACTTTGATTATAAGGAAAATGGTAGAAAAAAAGCTTTTTTTTGCCAAAACAAAGCATCAACATCATGTATCCCAATGAGGGGAACATGATTGTAAAATGGTGGAGAAAAAGCTTTTCTTGCCAAAACAAAGCATCAATACCGTGTATCCCAATAAGGAGAAGATGATTATAGTGCCCAATCATAAAAAGAATGGAAATTACGATGGGAATCCAAGTTATCTCACTTAACAGATGAACTTTGACTATGAGGAAAATGGTGGAAAGAAAAACTTTTCTTATTAAACCAAAGCATCGATATTGTGTATCCTAATGAGGGGAACATGATTGTAGTATCAATCACAAAAAAAAATGGAGATTATTATGAGAATCCAAGTTTATCTCACTTCACAGATGAACTTTGATTATAAGGAAAATGGTGGAAAGAAAAGCTTTTCTTGCCAAAGCAAAGATCAATATCATGTATTTGATGAGGAGAACTTGACTGCAGTGCCCAATTACAGAAAGAATGAAGATTATGATAAGATTCCAATTTTGTCTCATTTGACAAATGAACTTTGATTATAAGAAAAATAGTGGAAAGAAAAGTTTTTCTTGCCACACCAAAGCATCAATATCGTGTATCCCAATGAGGGGAACATGGTTGTCATCCCCGATCACAAAAAAGATGGAGATTATGACAAGAATCCAAGTTTGTCTCATTTCATAGACAAACTTTGATTATAAGGAAAATGTTGGAAAGAGAAAGCTTTTCTTACGAAACCAAAGCATCAATATCGTGTATCCTAATGAAGGGAACGTTATTGTAGTGCCCAATTGCAAAAACAATGGAGATTATGATAAAAATCTAATTTTATCTTATCTGACAGATAAGCTTTGATTATAAGAAAAATAGTGGAAAAAAAACATCTCTTGTGAAACCAAAGCAACAATATCGTGTAACCCAATGAGGGGAACACAATTGTAGTGCACAGTATAAACAAATGGAGATCATGATGAGAATCCAAGTTTATCTCATTTAATGGATGAACTTTGATTATAAGGAAAATGGTAGAAGAAAAGCTTTTCTTGCCAAAACAAAGTATTAATATCATGTATCCCAATGAGGAGAACATGATTGCAATGCCTAATCACAAAAAGAATGAAGATTATGATGAGAATCCACATTTGTCTTATTTGACAGACAAACTTTGATTATGAGGAAAATGGTGGAAAGAAAAGCTTTTCTTGCCAAACAAAGCATCAATATCATGCATCCCAATAAAGTGAACATGATTGCAATGTCTAATCACAAAGAATGGGGATTTTTATAGGAATCCAACTTTGTCTCATTTGATGGATAAACTATGATTATAAGGAAAATGGTAGAAATAAAAGCTTTTCTTGCCAAACCATAGCAATAATATCATGTATCCTAATGAAAAGAATATGATTATAGTGCCGATTCACAAAAAGAAAATATCTTGTGTGTCCCAAGGAGAAGAACATGGTTGTAGTGCCCATTCACAAAAAGAATGGAGATTATGACAAGAACCGAAGTTTGTTTCATTTGACAGACAAACTTTGATTACAAGGAAAATGGTGGAAAGAAAAGCTTTTCTTGCCAAAGCAAAGCATCAATATCATGTATCCCAATGAGGGGAACATGATTTTAGTGCCTAATCACAAAAGGAAAATATCTTATGTCCCAATGAGGAGAACATGATTGTAGTGCCCAATCATAAAAAGATAAGAATCCCATTGAGGAGAACATGATGAGAATCCAAGTTTGTCTCTTTTGACGGATGCGCTATGATTATAAGGAAAATGGTGGGAAGAAAGGCTTTTCTCATCAAGCCAAGAAAAGAATGGAGATTATGACAAGAATCCAAGTTATCTCATTTGACAGACGGACTTTGATTATAAGGAAAATGGTGGAAAGAAGAACTTTTCTTACCAAAACAAAGCACCAATATCTTGTATCGCAATATGGAGAACATTTTTTAGTGCCTAATCACAAAAAGAAAGTATCTTATGTCCCAATGAGGAGAACATGATTGTAGTGCCCAATCATAAAAAGATGAGAATCCCACTAAGGAGAAGATGATGAGAATCCAAGTTTGTCTCTATTGATGGACGAGCTTTGACTATAGGGAAAATGATGAGAAGAAAAGCTTTTCTTCTCAAGCCAAGAAAAGAATAGAGATTATGCTAAGAATCAAAGTTTGTCTCATTTAACTGACAAACTTTCATTGTAAGGAAAATGGTGGAAAGAAAAGTTTTTCTTGGCAAAACAAAGCATCAATAGTATGTATCCCAATAAAGAGAACATGATTGTAGCTCCCAATCACAAAAAGAATAAAGATTATGATAAGAATCCATATCTTATTTGCCCAATGAACTTTTATTATAAGGAAAATGGAAAAAAGAAAAGCTTTTCTTGCCAAAACAAAGCATCAATATCATGTACCCCAATGAGGAAAACATGATTGTAGTGCCTAATCACAAAAAGAATGAAGATTATAGCGAGAATCCATGTTTGTCTCATTTGATAGATGAACTTTGATTATAAGGAAAATGATGGAAAAAAACCTTTTCTTGTCAAGCCAAAACATCAACATCATGTATCCCAATGAGGCAAACATAATTGTAGTGCTTAATAATAAAAAGAATGGAGATTACGATGAAAATCAAAGTTTGTCTCTTTTAACTGACGAACTTTGTTTATAAAGAAAATAGTGGAAAGAAAATCTTTTCTTGCTAAACCAAAGCATCAATATCATGTATCCCAATAAGGAGAACGTGATTATAGTGCCCAATCACAAAATGAGTGGAGATTATTATAAGAGTCCAAGTTTGTCTCATTTGATGGACGGCCTTTGATTATAAGGAAAATAGTGAAAAGAAAAGCTTGTCTTGCCACATTAAAGCATCAATATCATGTACCCCAATAAGAAGAACATAGTTGTAGTCCTCAATCACAAAACGGATAGAGATATGATGAGAATCCAAGTTTGTCTTATTTGACGGACAAACATTGTCTATAAGGAAAATGGTGGGAAAAAAAGCTTTCTGTTGCCAAACCAAAGCATCAATATCGTGCATCCCAATGAGGGGAAATTGATTGTAGTGCCCAATCACAAAAACAATGGAGATTATGATAGGAATCAAGTTTTTCCGATTCGACAGGTAAACTTTGATTATAAGAAAAAAGATGGAAAAAAGCTTCTCTTGCCAAACCAAATTAACAATATCATGTAACCCAATAAGGGGAACACGATTGTAGTGCCCAGTCATAAAATGAATGGAGATCATGATGAGAATCGTAGAATGTCTCATTTGACGGTCGAATTTTGATTACAAGGAAAATGGTAGAAAGGAAAGCTTTTCTTGCCATAAAAAGAATGGAGATCATTATGAGAATCCTAGAATGTCTCATTTGATGGTCGAACATTGATTATAAGGAAAATGGTAGAAACAAAAGTTTTTCTTGCCAAAACAAGCATCAGTATCGTGTATCCCAATAAGGAAAACTTGATTGTAGTTTCCAATCATGAAAAAAAATGAAGATTATGATGAAAATCCATGTTTATCTCATTTGACGGACAAACTTTGATTATAAGGAAAATGGTGGAAAAAAAGCTTTTCTTGCCAAAACAAAGCATCAATATCGTGTATCCTAATGAGGAAAACATGATTGTAAAATGGTGGAAAGAAAGATTTTCTTGCCACAACAAAGCATCAATATCGTGTATCCTAATGAGAACAACATAACTGTAGTGCCTAATCATAAAAAGAAAATATATTGTGTCCCAATGAGGAGAACATGATTGTAGTGCCCAATCACAAAAAAAGTGAAAATTATGATGAGAATCAAAGTTTATCTTATTTGATGGATAAACTTTGACTATAAGGAAAATGGTGGAAAGAAAAGCATTTCTTGTTAAACCAAAGCATTAATATCATGTATTCCAATGAGGAGAACATGATTGTAGTGCCCCATCACAAAAAAAATAGAGATTATTATGAGAATCCAAGTTTGACTAATTTGATAGAAGAACTTTGATTATAAGGAAAATGGTGGCAAGAAAACATTTTCCTGCCAAAACAAAGCATCAATATCATGCATTCGATAAGGAAAACATGAATGCAGTGCCAAATTACAAAAAGAATGAAGATTATGATGAGAATCCAAGTTTGCCTCATTTGACGGATAAACTTTGATTATATGGAAACTAGTGGAAAAAAAACTTTTCTTCCCACACCAAAGCATCAATATTGTGTATCCTAATGAAGGGAACATGGTTGTCATCCCTAATCCCAAAAAGATTGGAGATTATGACAAAAACCCAAGTTTATCTCATTTAATGGACAACTTTGATTACAAGGAAAATGTTGGAAAAAAAAAAGCTTCTTTTGCCAAGCCAAAGCATCAATACCGTATATCCCAATGAAGAGAACATGATTGTAGTGCCCAATCATAGAGACAATGGAGATTATGATGAGAATCCAAGCTTGTCTCATTTAAAGAATAAACTTTAATTATAAGGAAAATGGCAGAAAAAAAGCTTCTCTTGCCAAACCAAAGCAACAATATTGTGCAACCCAATAAAGGGAACATGATTGTAGTGCACAATATAAAAAGAATGGAGATCATTAAAAGAATCCAAGTTTGTCTCTTTTGATGGATAAACTTTGATTACAAGCAAAATGGTAGAAGGGAAAGCTTTACTTGCCAAACCAAAGCATCAATAAGTGCATTCAAAGAAGAAGAACATGATTGTAGTACCCAATCACAATAAGAATGGCGATTATTATGAGAATCAAAGTTTGTCTCATTTGATGGATGAACTATGATTATAAGAAAAAATGGAATGAAAAGCTTTCCTTGCTATACCAAAGCATCAATATCATATATCCTAATGAGGGGAACATGGTTATCATCCCCAATCACAAAAAGGATAGAGATTATGACAAGAATCCAATTTTATCTCATTTGATAGACAAACTTTGATTATAGGGAGGACGGTGGAAAAAAAGCTTCTGTAGACAAACCAAAGTATCAATATCGTGTATCCTAATGAGGGGAACATGATTGTAGTGCCCTATCACAAAAACAATAGAGATTATGATAAGAATACAAGTTAGTCTCATTTGATGGATAAACTTTGATTATAAGAGAAATGGTGGAAAAAAATTTCTCTTGCCAAACCAAAGCAACAATATATTATAACCCAATGAGGGGAACATGATTGTAATGCATAATAAAAAGAATGGAGATTATGACAAGAATCCAAGTTTCTCTCATTTGATGGATGAACTTTGATTGTACGGAAAATGGTAGAAAGAAAAGCTTTTCTTGCCAAAATAAAGCATCAATATCATGTATCCCAAAGAGGAGAACATGATTGTAGTGCCAATCACAAAGAGAATGAAGATTATGACAAGAATTCACATTTGTCTCATTTGGTGCACAAAACCAAACCTTTAGTATCATGCATCCCAATGAGGTGAACATGATTGCAATGTCCAATCACAAAAAGAATGGTGATTTTTATAGGAATCCAAGTTTGTCTCATTTGATGGATGAACTATGATTATAAGGAAAATGGTGGGAAGAAAAGCTTTTCTTGTCATGCCAAAGCATCAAAATCATGTATCCCTTTGAGGAGAACATGATTGTGGTGCCCAACCACAAAAAGAATAGAGATTATGATGAGAATTGAAGTTTGTCTCATTTGACTAACAAACTTTTATTTTAAGGAAAATGGTGGAAAGAAAAGCTTTTCTTGCCAAAACAAAGCATCAATATCGTGTATCCGAATGAGGAGAACATGATTATTATGCCAATCACAAAAAGAAAAAAGATTATCACAAAAATCTATGTTTATCTCATTTGATGGATAAACTTTGATTTTAAGCAAAATGATGGAAAAATGATTTTCTTGTTAAGCCCAAGCATCAATATCATATATCCCAATGAGGAGAACATGATTGTAGTACTCAATCACAAAAAGAATGGAGATTATTATGAGAATCCAAGTTTGTCTAATTTGACGGACAAACTTTGATTATACGGAAAAGGTGGAAAGAAAAGCTTTTCTTCCTGCACTAAAGCATCAATATCGTGTATCCCAATGAGGGGAACATGGCTGTAGTCCCCAACCACAAGAAAGATGGAGAATATGACGAGAATCCAAGTTTGTCTTATTTGATAAACAAACATTAACTATAAGGAAAATAGTGGAAAAAAAACTCTCTTGGCAAACCAAAGCATCAATATTGTGTATCCCAATCAGGGGAAATTGATTATAGTGCTAATCACAAAAATAATGGAGATTATGACGAGAATCCAGGTTTATCTCATTTGATGGATAAACTTTGATTATAAGAAAAATGGTGGAAAAAAAGCTTCTCTTGCAAACCAAAGCAATAATATCGTGTAACCCAATAAGGGGAATATGATTGTAATGCCCAATCATAAAAAGAATGGAGATCATGACAAGAATCAAAGTTTATCTCATTTGATGGACAAACTTCGATTATGAGGAAAATAGTGGAAAGAAAAAACTTTTCTTGCTAAAACAAAGCATTAATATCGTGATTCCAATGAGGAGAACATTATTATAGTGCCCATCACAAAAAAATAAAGATTATGATGAGAATCCACATCTTATTTGAGAAATGAACTTTGATTATAAGGAAAATGGTGGAAAAAAGTTTTTCTTGCCAAAACAAAGCATCAATATTGTGTATCCCAATGAGAAGAGCATGATTGTAGCATTCAATCCCAAACAGAATGGAGATTATGACGAGAATCCAAGTTTATGTCATTTAATGGATGAACATTGGTTACAAGGAAAGTGGTGGAGAGAAAAGCTTCTCTTGCCAAAACAAAGCATCAATATTGTGTATACAAATGCCAAAAACTTGATTGCAATGCCCAATCACAAAATACATGATGATTATGATGAGAATCTGCATTTGTCTCATTTGATGGATAAACTTTAATTATAAGAAAAATGACGGAAATAAAATCTTTTCTAGCCAAACAAAATCATCAATATCGTGCATTCCAATGAGGAGAACATGATTGTAGCGCCCAATCATAAAAAATATCTTGTCTCCCAATGAGGGGTACAGGCTTGTAGTCCCCAACACAAAAAGAATGAAGATTATAAGGAAAATCCAAGTTTGTCTCATTTGAGGGACAAACTTTGATTATAAGGAAAATAGTGCAAAGGAAAGCTGTTCTTGGCAAACTAAAGCATCAATATCGTGTGTGCCAATAGGATAACATGATTGTAGAGCCTAATCTCAAAAAGAATGGAGATTATGACAAGATACCAAGTTTGTGTCATTCAACGAGTAAATTATGATTATAAAGAAAATGGTGGAAAAAAAGCTTCTCTTGTGAAACCAAGGCAATAATATCGTGTATCCAATGAGGGGTACATATTATAGTGCCCAATTATTAAAAGAATGGAGATTATGATGAGAATCCAAGTTTATCTCATTTGACAGATGAACTTTGATTATAAAGAAAATGGTAAATATAAAAGCTTTTCTTGCCTAAACAAAGCATCAATATTTGTATCACAATAAGAAGAAAATGATCAAAATGCCCAATCACAAACAGAATGAAGATTATGATGAGAACATATGTTTGTCCCATTTGACGGATAAACTTTGATAATAAGGAAAATAGTGAAAAGAAAAGCTTTTCATACTAAACCAAAGTGTCTATATCATGTATCCCAATGAAGCAAACACAATTGTAGTGCCCAATCACAGAAAGAATGAAAATTATGATGAGAATCTACATTTGTCTTATTTGACAGATAAACTTTGATTATTAGAAAAATGGTGAAAAGAAAATCTTTTCTTTCCAAACCAAAGCATAAATATCATGTATCATAATGACGGGAATAAGATTATAGTGCCAAGTCACAAAAAGAAAAATATCTTGTCTCCTAATGACAGGAACATAGTTATAGTGCCCAATCACAAAAAGAATGAAGATTATGATGAGAATCCAAATTTGTCACATTTGACGGACAAACTTAGATTCTAAGGGAAATTGTGGAAAGAAAAGCTTGTCCTGCTGCACTAAAGCATCGATATCGTGTATCCTAATGAGGAGAAAATGACTGTACACAAAAGGAATAAAGATTATGACGAGAATCCATGTTTGTCTCATTTGACCGATAAACTTTGATTATAAGGAAAATGGTGGAAAGAAAAGCTTTTCTTGCCAAACCAAAGCATCAATATCATGCATCCCAACAAAGAGAACATGATTTTAGTGCCCAATTACAACATGAATAGAGATTATTATGGGAATCCAAATTTATCTCATTTCATGAATAAACTTTGATTATAAATAAAAAAAATGGTGGAAAAAATGCTTCTCTTTTGAAACAAAAGCTACAATACCGTGTATCTAATGAAGGGAACATGATTGTAGCACTTAATCACAAAAAGAATGGAGATTATGACAAGAATTATAGCTTGTCTCATTTGACGCATGAACTTTGATTATAAGGAAAATGGTATAAAGAAAAGTTTTTCTTGCCAAAACAAAGCATCAATATCATGTATCCCAATGAGGAGAATTAATTGTAGTGCCTAATCACAAAAAGAATGAAGATTATGATGAGAACATACATTTGTCTCATTTTACGGACAAACTTTGACAATAAGGAAAATGATGAAAAGAAAAGCTTTTCTTACCAAAGCAAAGCATCAATATCATGTATCCCAATGAAAGGTACATGATTGTAGTGCCCTATCACAGAAAGAATGGAGATTATGATGAGAATCCAAGTTTGTCTCATTTGATGAATGAGTTTTGATTATAAGGAAAATGGTGGAAATAAGAGCTTTTCTTGCCAAACCAAAGCATCAATATCGTGTAGCCGAATGAGGGGAACAAGATTGTAGTGCCCAATCACAAAAAAAATGAAGATTATGGTGAGAACCAATATTTGTCTCATTTAATGGATAAACAATGATAATAAGGAAAATAGTGGAAAAAAAAAGCTTTTCTTGCCAAAACAAAGCATCAATATTTTATGTTAAAGGAGAGAACATGATTGTACTCCCTAATCATTAAAAAAATAAAGATTATGACGAGAATCAATGTTTGACTTATTTGACAGATGAACTTTTATTATAAGGAAAATGCTGCAAATAAAAGCTTTTCTTGCCAAACCAAAGCATAAATATCATGTATCCTAATGAGGGAAATTAGGTTATAGTGTCAAGTCACAAAAAGCAAATATCTTGTATCCCAATGAAGGGAACATGGTTCGAACGCCCAATCACAAAAACAATTTGACATTATGATGGGAATTCAAGTTTGTCTCATTCGACGGACGAACCTTGATTC
>JBBYHK010483697.1:0-17304 GCA_038382065.1 Adansonia grandidieri | reverse complement strand
ACCCCCACGTAGCCAATAAATCACCAGGGTTGAATCGTCGTAAACTCTCAATGTTAAATATTTCCCTCAATGGCTGCATGAAGTCCCATGACACAGGCTTCGTATTCTGCAACATTATTAGTGTAATCAAAAACTAACTTGGCGGTAAAAGGATAATAATCTTTTTGAGGGGATATGAGAATTGCTCTAATCCCATGTCCTAAAGCATTTAAGGCCCTATCAAAATACATTTTCCATTCTAGTTTCTTAATTTGATCCTCTTCCTCTTTAACAGAAACATTCATCAAGAAAATCAAAATCTAAAGACTGATAATCATCCAAGGCATGACTCGCTAAGAATTCGGCAATAGTACTTCCTATAACTACTTTTTGGCTCACATAAACTACATCATATTCTGATAATAAAACTTACCATCTCGCTATTCTTCCAGACAATGTAGGAGCTTCAAACAGATACTTGATCAGATCTATCTTTGCAATCAACCAAGTAGTATGATATAGCATATATTGCCTAAGCCTTTTTGTAGTCCAAACTAGGGTACAACATATTTTCTCTGTTTTGGCATAATTTACCTCATATTCCAAAAACTTCTTACTGAGGTAATAAATTACCTTTTTTTCTTTCAAATTTTATTATGTTGCCCCAACACAAATCCCATTGACCGTTCAAAGATGGAAAGGTATAATATAAGAGGGCACCCTGAGAGTAAGGGTATAAAAAATGGCGGATTTGCCAAATATTGTTTGACCTTTTCAAATGCCATTTAGCAATCTTCATTTCATTCTCTTAGGTTGTGTTTTTTGAAGAAGCTGAAAGATTGGATCACAGTTATCTGTGAGTTGGGAAATGAAGCAGGCAATGTAATTCAATCTTTTGAGGAAACTTCTTACTTCTTTTGGTGTGCGTAAAGGTGGAAATTCCTAAATGGCTTTGATCTTATCAGAATCAACCTCTATCCCCTTTTCACTTATGATAAAACCTAACAGTTCCTTGATCTTACCCTGAAAGTACATTTTGTTGGGTTCAACTTTAATTGATATTTTCTGAGTCTTTCAAATAATTTTCGCAGATCTGTGACATGCGTCTCTTCGTGGGGAAACTTAGCAATCATGTCATCAATAGATATTTGAATTTCTTTAAGCATCATATCATGAAATAAAATGGCCATCACCCTTTGATAAATCACCTTTGTATTCTTTAGCCCAAATCTCATCACTTTATAATAAAAGGTGCCCTAAATAGTGACAAAAGTTATCTTTTCCATGTCTTCGGGTGCTATTTTAGTCTGATTATAACCCTAAAATCCATTCTGTAAGAAAATAAACAATTTTTTGTGGTATTATCAAGTAACGTGTCAATATAAGGGAGAGAAAATTATCCTTGAGGCTTGTTTGATTTAAATCCTAGTAGTCTATACATATTCTAAGTTTCCTATCTTTCTTAGGGATCGAGACAATGTTAGCAGTCTATTTTGGATATTTTGCCACTTCAAGAAATCCAACATCAAACCTTTTCTTTAATTTTCGATAGCATTTTAGGTTTCATCATCCTCAATATCTGTTAAACTGACTTACATTCTGGTTTTAAAGGTAGCTTATGAACCACTATTTCTAGGTTTAAGCCTGGCATGTCTTGATATGACCACGTGAAGACATAATTAAATTCCTGAAGCAAATTATCAATTCTACTTTAGTGGCAAATGTGATAATAGTTCCAATTCTGACTTTTTTCTATCATCCTCATCACCTAATTTTATAACCTCCGTGGGCTCTTCATGAGGCATCATTTGCCCATCCCCTTACTTTATTAATTTCAACAAATTAGGTGGCAAAGTGTAATCATTGAAATCTTCTTCGAGATCATCCTCGCTCGAATAAATGAATTGTTCAAAATTGAATTTTGAATCCTGAAAAAGGTCATCCTCTTCTTTTTGATCAAGAGATCAATAAAGTAAACAAAGCAAAAATAAGTAAACAAGAAAATGTGAGATTATTCATATATGAGTATGAAAGCGAAAAAGAATATGGCTATCAAAGAGATGAATATATATATAAAAAGTTTAAGCATTTCATTTCTAAAGATGATGATATGACATTTTAAGCCCTTTACAAAAATATTTTCGTATGTTTGGGCAAAATAAAAGAGATGAGTTCTTGAAATTACTTTGGATTAAGCCTAGACACTATAGTTCTCTTAGTAACAGTCCAATTTGTCCAAACATATCCATAAGGGCAAGGACAAATTCCATGGTCGTTCCTCGACTCTTTATTATCTGACTCAATTAAATTCACTTCAAATTCTCAAAACTTGGAATTATTCACCATCCTATCATTGCTTGTTTTTTTTTCCTTGAGCAACGAGATTGATGACTTTGCCATAGCAAAAGATTTCCTTTAAAAAAAAGATAGAGAACTAAAGCTTGATTCGAGTTTTTGCATTTAGCCTTTTTTTCAATCTTTCTTTTTTAGTTCCCTTCAGGGTTATTGCCCAATCCATACCTATCTCTTTTGCCAACTGTTCAGATAGATTGATTTATCCCCTGTAGGCATTTACCAAGCCCTTTTCCTACTCGGGCACTTTTTCCCACCATGAGCTTTAAATCCATGAGTGCTTTTAGAGAGGTTTGGCTTTGAAAGTAGAGATCCTTTGGCAATAAAAGCAGCATTGACAACCTTAAATGCTCTAAATGAGCATTCTTCTGCATCAGTATTTGTTTCAACATAGGTAGCATTAGTTGAAGTCATGGTGATTATATCTTTCTCCCCAGATATGCTAACCAACTTATCATCAACTATAAACTTGACATTTTGATGATAAAAATACGGTATAGCACCGACAGAGTGTATCCAGGGTCATCTCAAGAGACAGTTGTATGTAGGGGCAATATCTAATACATGAAATTCTACTTTAAAGGGACAAAGGTTGATAATTAAAGAAACCAAAATAATTCCTTTGATCTCTCTTTTAATGCCATTAAAAGCTTTCACCACTGTTTGGCTGTGCCTAAGTTGACTACAGTTTACTGGAAATCAGGACAAAGTAATCCATGGCATGACATTCAACGCTGAACCATTGTTAATAAGCACTTTAGGAAGTATAGTCCCATTGCAATTAGTTGTTACATGAAGAGCATTGGTGGAAGTAGTCTTACCTGGCGGGATCTCATCATCACTGAAGCAAATAAAATTATCAGTAATGATATTATTTACCAGACGATCTAACTTGTTGACTGAAATGTCTTATGGGACATAAGTCTGATTAAGCACTATTAACAAAGCATTTCCATAAGTCTCAGAACTGAGCAGTAATGCCAACATAGAAATTTTTAATGGCTATTGTTTTAACTGATCCACGATGTTATACTCGCTGTGCTTTGTGAATTTCAAAAATTTATTAGCATCTTTTTCTTTAACAGGTTCTTAAATCTCTATAGGGCTATCTTCAATAGCTACTGCCTTCTCAAATGTTTACCCTTTTGTTTTTTATCTAGCAGCAGCTTCACTACTTTTTGGGTTGTAAATACATCCACTTCAAGTTACATGACTGACCCCAGTAATATTAATTATCGCTAGTTGACTTGTCAAGGCTTCTAGAGTTACTACTCTAGCATCATATCTCCAAGGCACTTATTTGTTGTCCATATATGGAAAAGGTGTAGGAGTTCAAATTATAAGCTTTAGGGTTTCATTTTTAGAAGGGATGGTTTTTGGTTTATTATAATAAATGATTAATGGATGACCAACCCGATATGGTAGTGTTTCATCAGTCATATTGACTAAGTTTCTTCATGTGCAGTGCTTTCTATATAAAATTCAACCTCACCATTGTCCTTCATTTATTGAATTAGAGCTAAAAAATCTAAGTAGTTCTATAAACTATGCCCCAAAAAAGCATGAAACTTGTAAAAGTTTAGGCCTGAGTTTAATTGGCAATTTTCATATTCATGATTCTAACTAAGAATTTTGCATTCAATCAGAATAGCCCAAACATTTTCCATTAGGGTTTTGGAACATCCCTTTTCACACAGTGTTTTCTTTCGACAATTAAGGCTTTAACCTCTAGCTTGGGATGGTTGGGCAGAAGATTTGCCACTACATTAGGTCCTGGAGCTTTATCAAATTTAAAAGCTCTTTTTTAAGTAGGCTATGGACCTTGTTTTTAAAAGCGATACAATTTTCAATTGAATGACCTGCTACTGCATGGTATTCACAGTAGGTATTTGGGTCATACCAGCTAGGCAAGTTACCTTCATATGGTTTTGAAGAAAGTGGAGCTACTAATTGAGCCTCCAAAAGCTTATCAAATATTTCTTTGTAAGAACAAGGGAGAGGCTCATGACAAGGTCTAGGCTGGTTGTTTCTTTGGGCTGGTTGATTTGGATTTTTTATGTTTGGTTTTGAGGATAATTCGAGGTGGTGGTTTGAGGCATTAATGAGGTAGAAGATTGGGGCATATTAAAAGGTAGGGTGTTCTGGGATTGTTGACTTTGGTTTCGATAAAAGGGATGAGACTCTTAACAGAATAACATATTAGTAGATGAAGCTTTTTCTTTCTTTTTAGCATGTCTGGTCTTCTTTGTAGTGGAAAATTCTCTTGTTGCAATATTTCTTGCTTTTATGGTAGCTTCAATCATTTATCTAGAAATGACAAAATTGGAGAAATTCTTGGTTGCGGTTTCTACCAACTTATCATAGTAAAGAGGACATAAAATGCCTGCAAACAACATAGTGGTTTCTTTCTCAGTTAAAGGAGGCTGCACTTGAAAAGCCACGTCTTTCCACCTTTGGGCATATTCTTTAAAAGACTTTGTAGACATCGTTTCTATATTTTGAAAGGTTAATCTATCTGGAACCCATTCAGCCATGTGCTTATATTGGTGTAAAAATGCATTGGCTAGATTTGACTAGCATTGGATCTGAGTACGGGTTAAATTGTTATATCAATTTAATGCTGACCCAATTAACCTTTCCTAGAAATAGTGAATGAGAAGTTTGTCATCATGTGAATAACATGCCATTTTCTGGATAAACATCTTGATATGAGCTTATGGGGAAGTGGTGCTCATATATTTCTTGAACTCGGGCATTTTAAATTTTAGTGGCAAGACCAAATCAGGAACCAAACTAAGATCTTCAACATCCATACTGGCATGGAGCTTATCTTTCTCTAAGGCTTTGAGTCTCCTTTCCAAAAGCTATAGTTTTTCTTTCTCAATTTCTACTTCGGTTTTGCCTTTTTGCTTTTGTTTTTCTTTTTCTTTTGCAGCAGGAGTTGTAGACTCCTGTCGTGCAAGGGCAGCTCTTATATCTACTCCTTGAGAGAAAGAGAGAGAGAGCATCAGGGTTAATAACAATAACTGAAGGTAATGTAGCTCTGAGGATATTTGATTACGTATTTGGCACATTTGAAGTTTGAGTTTCTTGAGTATTAGCTGTTCGTGTCTTAGGTTGTATCCCCTTGGATGTTCAGACAAGAACAGTAGCGATACCTTCAAGCTGATGCACTGACTCTCTTACCATGAGTAACTCCATCAATCTTGTTATTTGAGGTTGCATTTCCTCCTACCTATTGATCATAATCTCCTAAGATTGATGTTGGTTTTCTTCGAGCCTTTCTAGTCTCACTAACTAGTCCTCAGCCATTTTCTTTGCTCTAGATCTAGTGTAATAGTGGTAAGTAAATTGCTGTTTAGTGGATCTCTCTTGATTTGCTCTAGATCTAGTGTAATAGTGATGAGTAAAATTCCACATTTTATTAAATTATAAATTTATTAATGAATGTATGAAAATGTATGTATATGTGTATGATTTATGTATAATATGAATGTATAAATGCACTTGTAGGAATGCTTGCTTTAACTAAAGATTCCGAACTCAGAACTTTTCCATTAACTTTGTGACAAATTACATATTTACATTATTGATCCTGTAGGGATTACATCCAAGAAATTCCTAGCTTGATCATATTGTCTCTAAGCCTCATCTAAAAATAGAAGTACAACATACCCATGTTGTCCTACAGGATTAATTTGCATCTATAAGTCTCTAATCCTTTCCACTATTTTCCTTGCTTGGATGACAACTGAGTGGATCTGTTCCATAAGATGATCTATATGCGTTTGTCGACCAAAAAAGTTAGCTACCCATCGTCTACCATTATCTTCAGCCAACTATAGTCTATCAGCCCAATATGCATTTACATTATGATAGGCTTGCTCCCAGGTACAAATATCATCTCCCCTATGTAGTAGTTGTAGCGAGACTTTGTCTTTCCTCCAACAGTTGAGATAACCTTCTGTGCTCTTGATCCAAGGCAGTTTAGAGTCGTCTATTCTTTTCAATAGACCTTCTTAAGTGGATTAGGGTATCAGCATGCTTTCTTCTTTCTTTTTCAAAAATAGTTTGTTTGGCTTCTCATTCCAAAGCTTTAGTCTTTCATACTTTCAGCTCTTCATTAAGCTTGCGCACTTCTTCCTTCATCCCATTGGCAATGCTGCTAGAACACTCAGATATCCCGGTAAGTTTCATTTTTTTATTCTGTTTAACCCAGTCATTGTTCATTAGGTTGTACTTTTCTTTTATTTTTTCAACTTCTCTTATTTTTGCTTCTATCTTCATTCGTAAATAAGCCACTTCCTCTTGAAGCTAACGATTTTTGTCACTTATTCTTTTTTGTTCTTTGGTAGCTTTCTCCTGAATCAAATCGATCTCAAATGGCATGATAGGTTCTGATTGAATAGATACTCAAAGAATGGTTCCATTCTGAGTCAAGAATGATTATGTTACAATCCTGAACTTGCTTCCAAGCATCACACCTTGGAGTGGTCTTATCTGTGTATGTATGCAATTCGGATTCATACCTTTCTCTCCATTGCAAAGCAGCTATCTGAAGCGGCTTTTTATAATTATCACTCTAATATTCCAAGTCAACACCAGCCAAATTTGACATAATGGGAATGAATTGCTGCGATCCATATTGTCTTCAGACCAATAATGGCACATAACCCACGATGCCTTATATCTTAAGTAAAGGCACATATAGCAGATTACCATACTAATACACAAAGCATGTTTGTGAAAACCATGGTGCCCTCCAAGTTAAACAAGAAGAAGCTAAGTTCTTAAGTGTCTCAAGCCATTGTTTCTTGGTTCCAGACTTAGGCCATTCTTTTTTGATGAATTACTGGAAAGGCACAAAATGTGGAAAGTAGGGTTTAACTTTATTTGCCCCTTCGTCCTAAAGATGACTTTTAGCCCAGATATATAATAATAAAGCACTTCCAAAGAATCTCCCTTAACCCTCTTTTCAGCATGCATTGAGTGCTCTAATTATTTCAACTAGAATTGCTAGAGCCAGGTGCATGTTTCTTTTCAATCGATCAAATAAATCCACCATTGCTGCCTCAACATGTCCCAACACTCTCGGAAAGAAAACCATCCCATATATAGCAAGAGCAAATGCATCTAGAGCCTTTTCAGTGTTGGATCGCTCTTAGATATATCTTCGTAGATACTGGCATGAAATGACACTGGTGTTCCTTTTCTTCTTAGTAATGGTGGTAGGATTTGGAATCACGATCCAAGACTTGAATCAATCTTTTACGAAAGCTAGTCAAATTGCACTCTTTGCAATAGATAGGTCTCATCTCCAATGGACTAAGCTTGAGAATAATTGATATCTCTTCCACTGTCGGAGTCATGTCATGCTGATTGAATGAAAAACATTGAAATGACGGATCCTAAATCTCAATCATAGCCCTGACTAACTATTCATCCATGTGTATTTTGAGTAAGCGAGCAATCTGTCCATATTTTTCTGTAAACCGGGTATGCTTCGCACTTCCCTAGTGATCCCATATTTTGACCAACTCTTTCAAATTATTCTAGCAAAGGTCTAAGTGTGTAATCTTTGGCAGCTCTAACATAAAACCTCTTTGTACACAGTCTCTATCCTTTTTCGGGTAGAATTCAGACTCAAAACAAACCTCCTCAAATTCCTTGGAAATAATCATTGCATGTACTAGCTCCATCATAAAGTTAAATAAAAATCGATCTAAGTTGGGATTCTTTTTAAAGCAAGTGTTCCTATATGTATTTGAGGAAAGAAAAATGCACCAAAAGGAAAAAAACAAGGAGAAAAATGAGTTAGTATTCTTAAGAAATATTGAATTCAACTAAATTTTCAAGACAATGAAAATCACAAATTATTCAAATAAGGTGTAAATAAATTTTAAAATAGCAAAAAACACAAATTATTCAAACAAGATATTAAAATTATCCAAATAAATAAAACTAAAAATATGAAAATAAAGTGAAAAAGATAACTTTCTCCCTTCATATGTCCTTAATTATGGTGACGCCTAAAATTAGGCATGGTTTTGACTGAGAGGTTTGTATGGTTCACTATATGTGGTTTATGTCAGACCTCTACTTAGGTTCTCAAATTCCTCGAGCCCTAAAAGGACCAGGAGGTACCTTACCCTTATCCATCATGGGTTTATGCCAGAATAGGTCTAATTCACGTGGGCGTGTCTTCTATGTCCATAATGAAGCTAACACCTTGTGCAGATGTAGGAATCTACACCTGGTAGCCTTTTCGCTGGCCTAGATAGAGGAGAAACTACTACATGATATGCATAGTGTCGGCAAAGGGATAAATTTACCTTTTTATGACATAACATTAAAAATAAAACCCATTATCTTAATCCCTAAAAGATAAAAAAAATAAACACGAAAAGATTTGTGCAAAATAAATATTAATAAATTTTTTTTAACAAAGGGAACTTAAAATTAAATACCAATTAAAATCGAACTAATTGAAATTTAGTTAACACATAATTAATTTTAGGCCTGACTCTTTAGATGCCCTTAGTGGAGTCGCCAATTTGTCGCAACATGGCCCGAATGGGAATCCTGACCAAACTCGACTTAAATGGCCTTCACTCCTATATTTGTTAAATTTACCACTATTTTATATTTTCTTTTTTCTATAGGCCATATCATTATCGACATTTTCTTATTTTAGGGACTGGGTGGTCGAAATGAATCATTTACTCGACTTAACCCTAAATAGTCATTATGAAATGACTATTTATTTGGAGTCGCCACCAATCTATTTGGGCTAAGTGAGATTGGTCACCTATCAGAGTTTATATTTTGAGGGTTACGAAACCCTAGAATACTAACGTCGAGGCCTGCGATCATACCAGAGATCATATAAAAGGGTCCAGGAGTTGGTTACAGTCACAAGTAAGGATCGACCCTCTCGTGATGCCTAAATATTGGTACCTTATTAATCACATGTCAACTTGAATTTTAATTTTAATTCGGTTTCAATGTATGGCATTTAATTATAAATTCCTAAAATAATAATTTATGAAAAAAATTTATTATTCTGTGTTAGGAAGATCGGGTTTTTAAAATTTTGAAAGTCAAAATCTCTTACATACTACATCCGAGGACTGGTAGAACACGAAAGCTTTTTATCATTCTCCTTCTTATCCCAACGAAAAACCAAAAGAACACGAAAGGTTTTAAAATTCAAAATATCTTTCGCACCCTAGTGGAGGGCCAGAGAAATGCGAATAGTTTTATTATGTTTTTTTAAAATTCATAAAAATCTCGATTTTCATTTTGAAAATGATATCTTTTTATTAAAAAATTTCATAGAAGCTCTCTCATATTTTGGGAGAAATTCTACATATTATTCTAACCTAGAGACATTACCTTAATTTTCTAAAAAGAAAATTTTATATTTATTGAAAATATTTATAGAACATCCTAGGACTCGATAACAATCTAAAATGATGAATCTATTCCTAATGTGTACTTTTGGCATGAAAGTATCCTAGTAATCACATAGGACTTAGTTCTAATGCAAAGCTACCAAAATATCCCTAGGGTATACCTTCGATGTGAAAATATCCTGGTAACCTCAAAAGACATGAAAATAATTATGGAAAGTTAAACTTATCCTAAATGCTTATCTTGGACATAAAAGCATCCTGATCACTATCTAGGACTTGGTTCTAATGAAATTACCAAAATGCCCGTAAGGTATACTTTCGATGTGAAAGTATCTCGGTAACCTTAAAGCACATCAAAGTGATCATGGAAGGTTGAACTTATCCTAAATGCACATCTTTGGCATAAAAGCATCTCGGTGGCTACTAAGGACTTAGTTCTAGCAAAATTATTAAAATGCCCCCAAGGTATACCTTCAACTTGAAAGTATCCTGGTGACCCTAATAGACCTTAAAATATATCTAAAAAGACTGAACCAATCCTACAAATTCACCTTTAGCATAAAAGCATCCTGATGGCAAAAATTACCAAAATGCCCCTAAAGTATACCTTCGACATTAAAGTATCCCAGTAACCCTAAAAGACACTAAAATAAAGATGAAATGATTTTTCTACCCTAAAGGTCAAAATTAACATGTCTAAATTGACTTAAAATGCAAAATTTACAATTAAGCCCCTAAACTATTAAAAATTATATTTCATACCCAATGGAAAATCGAGAAAATACAAAAGGTTTTGAAAATTTCTATATCCCTACGAAAGACCACAAGACTAATAAAAATATTTCAGTGTGATAAAAATGACCATGATACCCATAAACACTAAAATTTGCTATGTAGTCGTTAAACTTTCCAATTTTGCACTTAGGTCCCTACATAAAAAAAACACTAAAAAATCATATAACATACGAAAGTGAACATTAAAAACACAATAAATATATTCATGAAGATTCAGCCAAACATCTTAGCCTTGAAACAAAATTTTTTAACATTTTACAAAATAATCCCTAAACTTTTCTAATATTTACATTTAAGTCCCTAAAAAAACTACAAAATGTCACCAAAAATCATTAAATCAAGTGAAAATTAACATAAAAATCATGGCAAAAATATACATGAGGATTCAGTCGAGCACCTTTGGCCATAAGACACTTTTTTTATGTATTTTACAATTTAGTTCTTAAACTTTCCTAAAATTACAAAATGACCCCCAAAATGTTAAAACACCTAAAACATGTTCAAAAACAAACAAAATCAGTTTTCCAACGGCCTATGAAACTCATGGCCAACCCAAAATGGTACAAAAAATTTATGTATTTTGTATTTTAGTCTCGAAACTTTCTAATATTTACAAAATAAGCTAAATAAAATCCTACATCACAAAATCAGCCCTCAACAATTCTGTGGGCATGGTATTTCAGCAAGAGATAATTTTATTCATCACATATTTTCATAAATATTAACATATATATGTTGCAATTTTTACCAAACATGAATAAGCATGAAATATAAAAATAATGAACAAATCAACTTGAAAATACTAAGGAAACATGTATTCATGAAAATAACAATATATACATCGACAAACACAAATAATCTCAAAGAATATCAAACTATTTCTAACAAAAATTTAACTAAAAAAACAAAAATAAAAAACTTTAATCATAGCCATCATACGTGGCCTTTCAACATGAATCAAATTTCATGAGCTCAAGTATTCATTTGGCTTATTAAAAAGAAGATTCAACCAAAAAATAAGCAAAAATTAAGAATTTTACAAGAGTTTTACCTTAGAAAAGCTTGAAAATCTATGTATTTTAGTGTTTTTTTTTTCTATTTTTTTCTTTTTTTCCTTAAGCCTCTCCCATGAAAACAAATCCTCCCCCTTTTATAAAGGGAGGGGAGATTCGGCCAAGAGGATTTTGTGATCTTCTTGGCCGAAACTCTAGGAAAAAGAAAGAAAAAATAATTTAATTTATTTAATTTATTATTTTTGTCATTATTATCATAAAAATATAAGACTTGCATTAATTTGACAAGCAATTAAGGTCACTAAAAAAATATTGTCATGATTGCCTAGATAATACCATCTAATTGGTAATTAGAAACCAACTAAATTGGTTAGGGATAAGTTATAAATCAACAAGACTAGTTCCTATGAAACTAGTGGCAAATAATCATAAATTAAAATAAAATTAAAATAATGATAATAAATATAAAACAAAAAATTTAATAATTATAAACAAAATTTGGAAATGAAATAATGATTGGAACTTTAAACCTTGTAAAATTATACGAGAAAAAAACATTGTCGGAAAAATTATCATATACGAAAAAAATACAAAACTCATAAAATAAATTAAAATTTTCAAAACTAATTTAATATGATTTAAATAATAATATTTGAAGAATTTTGAAAATCATAAACTCAGAAAAATCCTACCAAAAAAATTTATGGGTAGAAAACTCTGTATCTCGGTAACAAAAAAAATTTTAAAACTCATAAAATAAATGAAAATTTTCAAAACTGATTTAATATAATTAAATAATAATAGTTAAATAAATTTAAAAATTAAAAACTTCAAAAATCTCACCGAAAAAAATTTATGGAGTATAAAACCCATATCTTGGTAACAGGAAAAAAATTTTAAAGCTCATAAAATAAATTCAATTTTTTAAAAGTAATTTAATAAGGATTAAATAATAATAATTAAAGAATTTTAAAAATTATAAACTAAGAAAAATCATTCTAAGAAATTATGAAGTAGAAAACTTCATATTTTGGAAACAAGAAAATGTAAAACTTATGAAATAAAATGAATTTTGAAAAAAACCGATTTAAAGGTCATTAAATGCAAAATTTTTAAAGAATTTTGAAGTGGAAAACTTAAGAAAATTCCAGTATAAAATTTTACAGATAAACGAAAGCTCGTATTTTAGAACCAAGAACATTTTAAATAATACATTAAAACTTATATAAAATGAATTAAATCAGATATATCATCCTAGATATTAATTTACAAAATGGTAAATATGAAAATCTAAAATCCAAAATAATTTTACCAGGAAAAATTTTATGAGTATAAAACTCGTAATACTATGAAAAATTCAAAATTAGTCACAAAAATGGACAACCTAACTCCCTGTGGTATAAAATGCTAATATGAATTTTTCCTTGAATATTTCTGATTTTTTAAAGTACATATCAGCATAAATACCATACAAGTATCAGTACAATTATACGACGGTCAACTTCCCAAGTTTAATAAAAAATTCACTAAAAATTTCTAAAATTGGAATTTTTAAAATTTTTAAAATTTTGACAAGAAAACATGAAAAATATTTTTTCTCTTAAATATTCGTCTTGTATATCCGAAATTAAAGATCAAAGTGTCATTCTTTTTTGTCACTGAACTTACGACCATTTAAACATGACTACAAATGTCTTAAAAATGTCTTGTTAAAAAAAAAACCATTCCTAATGAAGGTGGCCATTAAGTTCTTAATCTCAAATATTTAGGATTATCCAAAAAAGGGACCTGAACGAAATTAAGCATCTACAGTACCCAAAGGATAAGTACCTTATCTCTAATTGTCTTTTCTACTCTTAATCCTCCATTGGCAATAGATTCCACATTAAATCAGGTTTATTCTACCTCAGACACTTTTAATAACCTAATATCTAACCACACACCCTTATCTTGCCTACCCTCCCAATCACTAGATAACTTAAGTCTTATCTTTTCCCCTTAAAATGAAACTTCATCCACAACTATGTCATTACTGATGCAAGAAGTATAACCTGATCCATAACCAACACAACCTTTAGGCCATATACATCACTGCAAACTTGATTGAGTAATAATATTGCCAAACCAAAACAATTTATCGAGGTATGATATGTCATTCCCTTCCTAAAGCATTTTGTAAAAACAATAAGCTAAAACAAACATGTTATTCGCAAGCTTCTAAATTTTCTAAATGGAAACAAGCCATGAATTTAGAATTTGATGCATTTATGCGTAATGGAACATGGTCACTCATTCCTTCTCAGCTTGGTATAAATATTATAGGTTATGAATGGGTTTCTGAGATCAAAAGAAGAGCAGATAAAACTATTGAAAGGGACAAAGCTAGGTTAGTTGCAAAAGGCTTTCACCAATAAGAAAGTTTGGATTACAGAGATACTTTTAGTCTTATGGTAAATGCAGTTACTAATTAGGTTGTCTTGTCTATTGTTATCTCAAAAGATTGGCCCATTCATCAAATTGATTACAAAATACTTTTTTACATGGTACTCTTAAAAAAGATGTTATGCAACAACCATTTAGTTTTATTTATCCTGAATTTCCATCACATGTTTGCAAATTGCATAAGTCTTTATAGGGGCTCAAACATACACCTCAAGCATGGTTTTCTCACTTAAGTTAATAGCTTGAAATGGGGATTGTTGCTTGCAAAATAGATTATAGCCTATTTGCTTGTCACTAGCATTCCCTTTGCATTTATGTGCTCATTTTATGTTAATGATATTTTGATTATCGATTCACATAATGACAACATTTCACTGATTATTAATCTCTTACTATTGAGTTTGCTATCATTGATTTAGGGCCTCTGCATTAGTTCTTGGGCATTGAAGCTTCTTGGCAAGGGTCAAATTTATTTATTTCTCAAGGTGAGTACATTTTTTATCTTTTGAGGTGAACAAAAACGTAGCTAACCAAACCAATATCTTTTCCTATGGCTTCATCAGAAAAGTTATCCAAATTTGGTGCTAAATGTAGGATTGCTGTGGGAGACTTACAAAATCTCATTTTCACTTAGCTGAATATATTATTTGCTATGAAAAAAGTTTATCAGTTTATACATTCTTCTAGTCTTGCTCACTAGATAGCTGTGAAATGGATCAAAAGGTATTTAAAGTATACAATTTCTTATGGGTTGCTTTTCAATAAGACATATCTAGTAGTCTTAATGCTTTTTGTGATGCAGACTAGGTTGGCTACCCTGACGATAGGCGTTCTACCAATGGATATGGAATTTTCCTAGCTATAACTTGATTACTTAGAGCTCTTGTAAGCAATCACAGTTTCTTGATCTAGTAGCGAAGCTAAATATAAAGTATTAGCTAATGCAGCAGTTGAACTTTGTTAGATTCAAAGTGTGTTAAAAAACTTGGTATTTTTCTTACTTCTGCTCCAACTTTATGGTCTTATTATATTGGACCAATATACTGTAGACACTTAATTTTATCTAGATCCCTTTTTCAGTACTCGTAATTATCCAAGACCAAGAATATAGTTGTCATGCCGATAGAGTCAACCTCTGTCGGGTAGTTTACACATTTTTGTAACTTATTCTATCACATATAAATGCTCATATTGGCATGTGACAGAAAAAGTGCCATTAAAAGATCATCTTGGATACAAAGAATGAATATTGACGGGAAAATTTTGTTTTTAAAAATTTTCTTGCCAGATTTTCAAAACTATTTTTGTAAACGATATCACGAACAAATTTTCAATTTTTAAAAATTTTTCAAGATTTTTTTTTTCAAACTTGGAAAGTAGACCATGGTTTATTTTTATCAATACTGGTGTAGTATTTATCCCGATATGCATTTTGAAAATTCAAAAATATTCAAGAAAAAATACATATTGGCATTTTCTACTGCGAGTGTCAAAT
Organism: Adansonia grandidieri; assembly: GCA_038382065.1. Taxonomy (NCBI): domain Eukaryota; kingdom Viridiplantae; phylum Streptophyta; class Magnoliopsida; order Malvales; family Malvaceae; genus Adansonia; species Adansonia grandidieri. The sequence goes on along the minus strand of JBBYHK010483697.1, from coordinate 1,813 downwards.
TGTTGATTTTGTTAATTAATTTTGAATTTTTCATAGTATCGCGAGTATTATGCTCGTGAAATCTTTCCTAGTTAAATTTATTCCAGATTTCAAAATTTCACCTTTTTTATTTTTAATAATTAGTATTTTGTATTCAACCCATGTTATATAAGTTTCAATGTATTTTTTAAAATTTTCTCAGTTCCAAACTACGAGCTTTCCTTTATTTGTAAAATTTTTGGTAGAATTTTTTCAAGTTGCGGACTTTAAAATTCTTTAAATATTTCCATTAAATAACCATAGAATTAGTTTTGAAAAATTCCAATCCATTTTGTAGATTTTTCTCATTTTCAAAATATGAAGTTTTCTATTTCGTAAAACTTACTCAGTTGGATTTTTTGAGTTTATAATTTTTAAAATTCATCAAATATGTTTTTCAAAATCCATAATAAATCAGGTTTTGAAAATTCAAATTATTTTATGTGCTTTGAATTTTTTGATATATATCGATTTTCTTCTATAAGGATTTTTCTCGTATAATTTTATGAGTTTGGATTTCTAATCAATATTTTTTTCATTACTTAATTTTTAAAATTTTGTTTAAAATTTTGAATTTTGAATTTTGAATTTTGAATTTTAATTTTAATTTTAATTTTTACATATTAATTATCATTTTAATTTTATTTTAATTATGGATTTTTTCTGCTAGTTTTATGGAAACTAGTCTAGTAAATTTCCAACTTTTCCTTCAACCAATTTAGTTGGTTTCTAATTATCCATTAGTTAATATTATCCATATAATCACGAGAAAATATGTTGAATGACCACTAATTTCATGTCACTTAAATGCATCTCAACTTTTGATGCAAATAAATGAAAAAAAGAAATTAATTAAAAAAAATAAGATTTTAGCCAAGGGATTTTTTGGATCCCTTAGCCATTTTGAGAGGTTTCTTTTGGCTTAACAAAAGGGAAGGGAAAAACACAAAAAAATTTAAGTTTTCTTAAGTTTTAAAGCTTTCCAAGGTATAATCCCTTCTAAAAAGCTTCAAGTTTTGTTGGTTTTTAAGCATTTTTCTTCTTTTTGGTGAGCCAAATCTATACTTACACTCATGAATTTGGTTTGACATTGAAAGGTGAAGTATGTTTCTATGAAACATTTTTTTTTTGTTTTAATGGTTATGTTTGATTGTTCTTGATAATAGCTTTTTTTATGAAACTTGTTTGTGTTGATATTATGTTGATCTTTACAATATGATGTTGATTTTATCATGTATATGTCTATTTTAATACTTCTTTCCATGGTGTTTTCTTGATAATGTGTTGTTAAAATATGCTTTTAGGCTTATTTTTCATGATTTTTTACATGTTCCTATTGAGATAAACTTAATAGAAAAAGGATATATGATCGTTGTGTTGAAAAAAATTATTTCTTGTGTTTTTTTTATGATGGCCAAATATCATGGAAGCTTTTATGGTTTTGGTTGTTATTTTTATGATAATTTGTGTTATTTTCTGATCTTTGATAGTTGTAGGATTTTTCAAAAATTTTGAAGGCCATTGATGGGTAAATCCATGTTGGCTGAACCTAACAAAGTGTGATGGGTTGATATTATGATGTTTTTGATGTTATTTTGTAAATATATAACATGTAAGAACCAATATGTAAACATAAAAAAATATAGAGACTTTTGTATAAATATTGAAAAATTTTTAGGCCAAAAGAAAGTAGCTAAACCTTGCTTGTGAATTTTGTTTGTGATTTTTTGTGATTATTTTAATTTATTTGGTGTTTAATTTTATATTTTAATTATATAAGGGCTAATTTGCAAAT